>RJWM01015432.1:0-47988 GCA_004363535.1 Dasyprocta punctata
CTGGGGATCACACCCACGATCTCACACGTGCTAGCCAAATGCTCTACACCGAGCCACACCCTTAGCCCTTAAGAGGGCTTTTAAAAATTATTCAGGCATGACCACCCACGAGCTCCTTCTGTAACATATCCTGTCAAATTATGCACAGATTCAGTGACAGGAAATTTATGACTTCTAAGGCCTTGTATTGTGCTTCTGGATAAAGACCATCATTCCTGGAAGTTTTTTTTTTCTTTTTCTTTTTTCCATGCTGTAAATTAAATGCAGGACCTTCACACTAAGCCTCTTATTTTTGATTTTGAGACAGAATCTCCCTAAGTCACTATGTTAACCATGCTGAGTTTGAACTTGTGATCTTCCTGTCTCAGCCTTCAACAGTGCTGAGATCACAGGTGTGTGCCACTTTACTCTGACCCTGGTGGCTTCCTTGTTATACTGGGTTTAAATGTACTTTTCTGAAACTTCCACTTCTGCCCCATGATACGAGGTATTATTTATACCTCTTGGAGAGATTTTACACACACATCTGAACCCTTCTATCCTTCTATTCCCCTCCTCTGAGGTTTCTCTTTTTTTTTTCCTGAGTAAATGTCATGATGCTTCCAACTGCTCTTCAGACATTATGGTTGCTTTATGGGACCTTTGTTAGTTTCTCTGCAAGGTCCAATTATTTAATCTCTTTATGAGAGTGTGACTTGCAGATGGGAGATGGGAACTATTGGCCAGGATCAAGTAAGATGGAAATTTTTTAAGTTATGTGACTGCAGATTACATGAGCTCTGTTTTATAGTTGCTGTCATTGACCTATGGTTAATTTTTCCACTGAGTTTCATTTCCTCTAAAATGCCTAAATTTTCTCCCCCATAAGCTGCTATTAAACTCTACCTCTATTTTTGTACATCTTGATAGGGATCAAATATAGAATTTTATCCTAGCTTGTCAAATGTCATCTTTTCTGGATTTAATTCTGTCAAGTAAAGATAATTAATGATAATAATAATACAGTTAAATAATAGTATTAAAGAATAGTTGTGAAAATCTCTATGTTCATTATTATTTCACTTTGAATCTCACACATACCCTATGAAGTACAATTCTCTCCTCACTGAATAGATGGAGAATTGGAGACCTGGGAGGTTTATTAACTTGCTCAAAGTCACGCTGTGTTTGCTGACTTTCAGGCTCTCGGGTGAGTCTCTGGGTTGCCTCCTCCTGTGGCTTTGGAGCCTAGCATGCACAGCCCACAGGTAACCGCCTTCCACCATCCCATCTACAAATCTGGTGAGTGTGGCCTCTGTGGTCCACCTGGCTTGGAAGCTTTCCAACCACAGAGCCCTGAGGGTTCTGTAGATGCTTCAGGAGATGAAGGGCATCCTACTCCAAGTCAGCCTTCCATCAGAGCAACTCTGCTTTCTTCTGTTGTGTATCCTGGGTTCTCTCCTAACAACGCATAGGAAGAGCAACATCGGTGCTCAAAGTAAATCTGTAAAACACCCATCCTAAACTATACGTCCAAAATAGAAAGACCAGTGACAGGAGAGAACCATAGAGAACGATGTGTTCAACTCAGGGGTCCTAACCAGCTCAGTCACCCCTATATTCAGTGGATGTGTCTCCAATTTGTCCATGGGGATCTCCTAAATGTGCTTTCCAGTGACTCACTGAAGCATCCAGGGATGTGCCTGCCTGATCTCCCTAACCCAAGCCTCCCTGGCTGGGTCATGTTTGCTCTAGATAAAAAAAATCTGTGCTGACACTGTTATTAAAGATGAGGAATGCCACCCCTGCTCCAGCCTTTGCTTCCTTTGCTGCATCCCTGCAAACCATCCCTTGAGGAGTCCGGTTTGGTATTCTGTTTAATACCAATAATAACAATATCTTTACAGCTGGCCTGGAGCTCATCCCAGGCATCATTCTGGGCATTTAACACAGGGCATCTCTCTAGCTCTCATACAGCCCAGTGAAATCACTACTGTAATTTGCCTATTTCCAGGCAGGGAACTGTGGCTTTCAGAAATTCTGTGATTTGCCAAAAATCACACAGTTTCAAAATTCAAATTGCAGGCAGTGGGACTGTGCAATGCAGGCTCTTTACTGTTCGCCACCCAGTAACAACATAAACCTCACTAAAATCTCCTTTTATTGCCCTTTATTGAAAATCAATATGATAATTCCCTGGTTTCTAAATTCCTGCCCTTCCCTCCACCCCTACTCTTTCTGAACTCTGTAGTCATTCGTCACACACTGGAAGTCATTCCTGTCACTGATGATGTACCTGAGCTTCCCCACTCATTACCAGTGGAGCTTTCAGCCCAGTGATTCTCGGGCTGCTCCCCAGAGGGTGCCTTGCCAGAGCAGGTGCAGGAATTTGCGTCTAAAAACCACCTGGCTCCAGGCCCTTCCCTCATCCTGCTCTTTCTCTCTAAAACCTGTCACTATGGTTTTCAGCCCTGCCCCAACCTGTGTGAAGAACTCAGAACCTCTTTGAGTTTCCCCTAAATAATCCTCTCTGCTTCTCATCCCTTCATTAAAGTGACGGAGACTTTACCAGAGACTTGGGTCACAGAGAAGGGGTCAGCGCTTTGCAACATAAACCTTGTGCGGGGAAAATCTGACCTGCGTGTCTCTGCTCTTCACTCACCTTCTTCATTATATTCCTTCCCTTCCCTCCCGATTCCCAGTGGTGTTTCGTGGATTCCCCTCTAGGCCTGCAAAGTCCTCTTTCTCTTCTGTAAGAAACACGTTGACTCTGCTACCCCGCCTCACCTGTCCCTAAACCAGCGATGGTGAACCTGTGGCACGTGTGCCGTAGTGGGCACACAGAGCACTTTCCGTTGGTGTTAGAGCCATGTCACCCCCAGCATCACCCCAGCAGCTCAGATCAGATAACAAGGCACGTAGAGGCCATGTGCATGTTTGGCACTGGGCAATGACCTCATGAGGAGTATGGGTATTCAGTCTCTAAAAGATTTGCCATCACTGCCCTAAACAAACTAAATTCATTTACTCAGCGAATATTTACTGAATACTTTCTATGTGGAGCCAGGCTGCAGGTACTGTGGAGAGAGTGGAGGTTTGGGAGACAGGTCCCTGTTTGCCTTGGAGGAGGAGGCAGATGACAAGCACACAGCCACAGGACAGTTTCATAGAGTGGGAGGAACAAGTGCTTCAAAGAAGGCCCAATAGGACAGAGGGCTAGAGACAGGGAGCTATTCTGGATGGAGGGAGGGGCTCTGGGGACGTCTCTGTGAGCGGTGTCAGGCTCAGACTGCATTATCAGCGAGGAGCCAAGCAGGTGGGTATGGGGGTGGGGCAGGGAGAGCATAAAGGTCCTGGCTGTGAGCTCAGCAGGCTGGAAGGACAGTCAGGGCCAAGGGCATTGGCTGTACACCTGGCCAGTAAGGGACAGGGCAGAGGTGAAGATAGACAGGGCAGCATGGCCAGTCTTCGAGAACCTTGTCAGGAGCCCTAGCTTGGCATTGTCCCCAGGCACCCTCCACATTACTGGTGGCTTAGTGGCCACCTCAGCAATTCGAGTATGCTCTTAGGGTCTCACATAAACACCCACTGGGTGATTGGTAGAGGGCGATTTCTGCATGAAGACTAAGTGGACTGAAACTTCTGTAACTCAGGATACCGAGGAGTTTCTTCTGTTGTTCTACCATGGAACCAGAAGAGAGAACCACTGATTTAGAGCCAGCACCTCTCTCACACATGAGTCTCTGGGGGGTCCTGTTAGATTAAAGAGATTTGAGGCTCACCACAGTAGCTCGGCAGGGACTCTGAGGGTGCATTCCTGAGCAAACCTTGCAGGTTCGTGGGCACTCTATGGACAGCTGGGCCACGAACAGAGATTTGCACCTGGATCAGCAGCTGGGAGCAAGTGAAATCCCTCACCTATGAATCAGAGCCCAGGGGTGGGGACCAGCATGCTGTGGTTGGACAAGTGTCCAGGTGACCCTGCTGCGAGCTGCAACTTGAGAGTCTGGCCTTACTGTACCTAGGTGCTCTCCCCGGCGCTTAACAACCTATGTGCTGACACTGGAAGGCAGATGAGGTAATGAAGAGAGGAGAAAGCAAGTGAGCAGCTGAGCAGACACAGCCAGGAGTCAGCGGCATGGCCTTAAAAGGTCCAGATAGTTCCATTTAGTTCAGATACCCGGCAGCATGGTGTAGTCTGTGTAGGGCGTCTGCGGGCATTGTCCTGTGCACTGTGGGATTTTTAGCAGCAGGTTGGGGCTGAGGGGAAGCCAGAAGGTGGGAGGCGCCCTACACCATGTACTCTGGGTGTCCTGGTTTTGTTTAGCAGCATATCACCTTCTAGATGCTGGTGGCAACTTCTCATTCTCTGCTCCCCAATTTGCAACAATGGAAAATGCCTCCAGACATTGCCAAATGTCCCCTGGGGAGCAAAATGGTCCAAGCTGAGAACCAGTGGGGTAGTAGTAAAAAGCACAAAGATTCATTACAGGCTCAAATTTTAGTCCACAAGTCCTGTAGGTGGAGGGTGGATCTTCCTGCCCAGAAGGGAAGAGTACTGGCAGGATCAGGCACTAAAATACTCTGAAGGTGCTTCTCAAGGCTGGAGAGGTTCTTCCCCCTCTATCTACAGCCATGATCGCTCAGATCGCTGTCAGATACATGAGAGGCAATGCAAGTCTGTATTTAAAAGATGCTATCGAGGAATCAAGTGGAAGATGGCAGTTAAGTGCACACAAGATGGGCGTTTTGCAGCCAAGATGAGATGTGAGGCTCGGGGTCTGGGGTCTGAGGACGTGGGCCCCCTCCAACGCCCATTCAGGTCCTGGTGACTTATCTGTAAGTTATATAACTTGTCTTAAGCCTCAAACTCCTTATCCACCAACAAGTTAATGCAACTACCTGCATTACAGGGCTATTTTGAAGATTAAATTAAATTATGTATCATCTCACAAGAAAGTAACTAATAGATTCTTTAATTCATCCTGTAGCTTCGGCCCTAATAGAAGCTTACTGCCAGTCAGAAGAGGGGCCACTTTTATGTTATGAACACATTTTTCAGCACAGTGGGTCCCTTGGGGAAGGGTGTAGGACCTGAGTTACAGGACCACCCTGCTTCTCATCAACTGTGTGATCCTGACCCCTCCTGATGACCTCAGTTTCCTCATCAGCAAAACAGAACAAGTGGTCTCCAAGATCCTGGTTCCTTCTCCCAGACTCTGATTTCCTGTGGCTGCCACGAGCCCTCCCTCATGCTTCATACAGTGCTTAGACAATACTTACATCAAACTTCCCTTGAAATCCTTCTTCTTATCCCCATTTCTACACACTCATGTACAATCTCCTTCCAACTCACACCCACAGCTCTATGCAAAGGCCTGGCCCTGATTTCCAAAGGCACAGCATGCACCATCCCTACCCAGAGTCCTGGCGTGCATGCTGGTGGGAGTGATTTTCTTGGAAGCATTCTCCACAGGGGATTGACTATGCTAACTAGGTAGTCCTCCCAGTGCAGAGACGTTCCTTTGTTTACTCAGTAACTTAAGTCAGTCTCTAGAGCTGGGACGGAGGAAGCCACTCGTCCCTGTCCACCTTGCTCCAGGATTGAGACCCTAGATATCTACCTGGGAGAGAGATGGTCCCTCCCCTCCTCTCCTCCACCCTCCTGAGATGCCCTCAGAGGGCTTGTTATGAAGAAAGATAGTAATGTCTAGGGAGCTCCTACCATGTACCAGACACTACCTTTTAACACTCTTTGAGGGCTAATGGTGGAAGAATATATCTAATTAGATACTAACTCTTTTCATGGCCAAGTCCAGAGGGAGCCAGTTATGGCAGAGACTTCATTAAGCATATCACTTAACCTTATTCTTTTCCTGGCTGCGTAATATGGATTTGTAGGGCTGCACTGTAACTTGGATCATGCCTTGCTCTCCATCTTCCTTCCCGTTAGAGAGAAATAAACACAGGATGAGCCTCCCCACGTAACGTGACTTCATCATGCAGAATAGTCAGAATGAAAATCTCCTGGTTGCATATCTGCACAATGCCAATGATTACAGTGATTAAATCAATCAAGCTCAATTTCATAATCATCCAGTGTATAATTCCCTGCCTCGGCACAGTCCCAACACGTGGCATCCCAGCTGTCTGGTACAGGAATCAAAATCACAGCATTAAAACATTTTGGGGGAGGGTTAGGCAATTTTGTAAGGTTAATAGTGTATTAATAAGGATGATAAGACTTAATACTCCATGACAGTTTTGTGTTATGATGGTGAAATATCTGGTTCATGATTTCCTCAGTGGTAACTTTCTCAAATTGCTCAAGCATAAAAATATACCCTACTTCCCACTCCCCTCAGTGAATGTTTTACTCTCAAGATTGTTCAGTCAATTACACACTGGAAAGATTTTTAAAATTTTTTTACTTTTATTAGTACATGTTTGCAGTGCAGAATGATTGCATTCATCATGGGGATGAATGTACGTATACATTTTAATTCTTTTTATGACCCCTTCCCCCGCCCTACCTTGCCCATCTCTTGGTTCCCTTCCCATTTGCAAAAGATCTGTCTCCCTGTTTCATTAGGAAATACTCTTTTTAATCAGCTGAGAAAGTTACTTCTAGCAGCTATAACTGTCCTTTAAAACTCTTTGGAAGTGCAGACTATAAAAATACGAGATATATAGTTTGCATTACATGAGGTGTTCTGTAAGATGTGTTTGCTCTGGCCCTGCAGAGAGCTTGGTAGATCCATGTGACATATGGATTGGTCAATGCTTTGGGGGTCGCAAATTGTGATCTGTGGGCATCATGTTTAAAGTGAGGAGAGGCTCAGCTGGAAAGTTTGGCTTCATGGCCACTGTTCCTTTTCTGTAGCTGCAAAGAACTTGCATGAGAGCCAGAACAGGGGGAAGACAGATCATGAGCTCACTTCATGCTTTGTGCCTGACTCCGTTCTGTTTTGCTATGGGGCCATCACTTAGTTTCCTGCAGCAGTTGATTTGTTACATGCATCAGAGTGCTCGGTTTGTTCTCTTGTAGTCATCAGAGATTCTTCAGATTTTAGAGTTTGATACCTTTGAAACCTTGAAGACAGAGGGAAATGAATTCATCCATAGTCAGGTCTAGCATGCAATGAGAAACTCTGAGAGCCACTGATCAGGATTGGGATGGGATATGGGGAGGGGTCACAGTAGTTGTCAAAGTTGTTTCTCCACCTCAGTGGGAGTAACAATAGTTTTGCCTTATGGTAGTTCATTAGCCATATGTCCGTGTGTCTGTGTTTATGTAGTCTTTATTGTACTATAAAACTTTTAAAAATTCATTGATCTATAAACAATTCTAAAACAAACTACGGATAGCAGAGAAAGATCCACACAACGCATAATAAAATCATCAAAGACTATAAAGTGGACATGTATAATATATTTAAGGAAACACTGGTTTGCAAGTTCATGCAGGAAACCAAAAGCCACATAGACTAAACAAGCAAGTCTGAAAAAGAACGTAGTAGTACTTCTCGAAGTAAAAAATATCATGATAAAATTTCAACTGACTGGCTGTGTTTATCGGCAGATTAAACATTGCTAGGAAAAAAATTACTGAAATAGGAGATCTGAAGAGAATATTAATTATGCATCTTAGAGAGACAAAAAATGGGAAAATATACAAAAACAGTTAAGAGACATAAAAGATACAGCAAGAAAGAAACAAGAAAAGGGCAAAGACAAAGAACTAAACCCCAAAAATAGAAAATAAAAGCCCAGTTTATAAGCAAAAATTTAAGCTTGCTTCTACCAAAGAAGATGTACAGATGGAAGATAATGTCACTAGTTATTAGGAAAACAATTAAGATCAAAATGAGATATAAGTACATACCTGTTAGAACAGTTAAATGAAAAAATATAGAGAATACCAAGTGTTGGTAAAGATGTGAAGAAAATTGGCATTTCATATGTTACTGGAGGGAATGTAAAATAGTACAGTCATCCTGGAAAGTAGTTTGAAATTTCCTCAAAAAGACATGCACTTGCCGTACAGTCCCTCAATCACACTCCCCAGCATTTGTATCACAGAAATTAAAATTTAGATCCATACAAAAACCTAAAACAAGTGTTCATGTAGTTTTTTGTAACAGCCAAGTATGGAAAATAAATGTGGCTCAGTAGGTGAATTGCTGAGCAGGCTGTGAACATCCAGTCATAGATTTCTATGCTGCATTGAGGGAAAGAACTCCACATATGCACAGCAGTGTGAATGGATCTCCAGGGCGACGTGCTGAGTGGAAAAATCTAGTCTCCAAAGGACGTTTGTGTGGGGTTCATTTATACAACATTTGGAAATGTTGTAAAACGTGTCTTGACCAATTAGTAGTCAGAGATAAAGGCTGTTGATTAGGGGTGGGGGAAGTGGCAAGTGACTATGCACCAATAGCAGAAGGGAGATATTGGTGGTGAAGGAGTAATACAGCACTTTGATTATGATGATGGTTACAGGACGGTATCTACCTACACCTGTGATAAAGTGTCATGGAACTACACATACACACACACACACACATACACACACACAAACACACACACTGCATGAAAGGTAACTTTCTAGTTTTAATACTGTGGTATGGTAACACAAAATACAATTGTTGGGAGCAACTGGATGAAGGGTACACTGGACCTCTTCATACTATTTTTGCAACTTCCTATGAATCTATAATTCTTTCAAAAACAAATGTTAGAAAAAGAAGACATGGGAAGAGAATTTTTCACAATGGATGATGGACATATATTTTTATCTAGGGACTAAATGAATCCCAGCAGAATATATATATGTATCTATAC
Organism: Dasyprocta punctata; assembly: GCA_004363535.1. Lineage (NCBI taxonomy): Eukaryota > Metazoa > Chordata > Mammalia > Rodentia > Dasyproctidae > Dasyprocta > Dasyprocta punctata. The sequence continues at coordinate 8,824 of RJWM01015432.1, forward strand.
ATATATATTCATATGTACGCACAAACACAGGTATGTACAGACCTTTTTAAAAACTGAAATAGAATTGCACTATGTGTAACTTCTGCAGCTTGCAAATTCTACCAGGGATCTATTAAATCTTTGCTTCCCCAGAAAATGCTGTGCATGTTGGTGCATACATACTAGTGCATATATATGTACAAGCACATATTTACAAAAGCGTGTCTATTTTATGTGACTTCAGAGTATCCTATTTTAGGTTTATTCTTACGTATTGTCTGGAGACTTAAGATTGCATCAATATTTTGATGAAAGTCATGTGCATTTTCTTTCCCTTTCGCTATGAGTTAAATATGGTTGGTAGGTCTGGTGGTCTGTGAGAGGGATTTGAGAAGTCAGGTGAAGACCATGAGCCTTCTCTGCTGGGGTCTTTGTGGCAGTCGATGGAAAAGTTATGGGCTGGAGGACTAAACAACCCTACTCCAATGGGAGCCGAGTTCCAATTCCCCTAGCCTGACCTCCATCAAGATAAAGATATTTTGAGACATTCTTTCATTTTCAGGACAGTGGATCTTGGAACTCTCCAGGAAAGGCAGTGATGGGCTTCCCAATACTTTTAATGGAGATCAAAACATATACACCATTCTTCAAATTACAAGATTTCCATAGGACTCATTTAGTCAAGAAGATTTATATCACTTTTTAACACCTATCTATCTAGAATCTCCTGTTTTAACCATAAGACATCCCCTTTCAATGAGAATTGTGTGTGTGTGTGTGTGTGTGCGCCAGTGGTGGGGATGGAATCCAAGGTCTTACACATGTTAGACAAGTGCTTGCTAGGTGAGCCAGAACCCAGTCTCCAAAGAGCTAATCTGTTCTTTATTCACGGTATGGGTGATTGAACCCCAGACCTTCTTACTGAGCTACATCCCTAGCCCTTTTTAAAAAATTATTATTTTGAGATGGGATCTCACTAAGTCACTAAACTGCTCAGGCTGGGCTTGACCTTGCTATCCTGCTGCCTCAGCCTCCCAGAGTACTGAGGTTTTGGGTGTGTGTCACCATACCTTTCTCTGAGCACTATTCTTCAAATGACTAAAACCCAAAACCCACCACAATAAACAAGTATGAAGTTCTCCTGTAGTTTTTAAAAGTATTAATAGTGGGGCTGATCTCCTATGACTCATGTCACACAATGAAAGACACGAGGAGAGGGCTGATGATCACTGTTTATGAAAGGGATATTTTGTCTTACATCTATGAAGAGAATAAAGGCACTCTTAGGGAAATCTAAAAGACAGTTTGAGAATAGTACATGTTATACTTGAGCTGACAGCATTGGGAACTGGGCTGATAGGCTACAGTAGATAGGCTTGGGAAAGCTTGCGAACAGTACACAGAAGACGTCCTCACATCCTGTGGCTGTAAGGATATGGCCTCCCACCAAGTCAGGCCATATGCTGTCTGCGGAGCCTTTAGCTGACCTGTCAGGAGGGCCACATCTACAGCCTAGATGTAAAGCACTTTATATGTACATTTTTAATGTTGACTCTCACATATCCTAGGAAATACACATTACCATAAAAAATTATCAAATATCCATTGCACTAAATATCAGGCTCAACTAGTACATTAAACATTTTTAAATGGAGCTAATACTCTCCCCTTCGTGTTGTCTTTCAAATCTCTCCTTTCTTTTCCATTCCCTGCCCCATGTGCAGGCTTCATTGTCTTTCTCTAATTATCCCTCAGACCTCTGCACTCTCTCCTCCCCAAACCATGATTTATGTCACAGGGTGAATAATTTTCTTAAATTAGTTTTTTTACTCACCTCTATTGCAAAGTCTCCCGCAACCCCATGAAACCTATAATTTTAAGTCCAAACAACTTGTTCAAACAGTAAACTGAAAAGAATTCCAGTTACTCTAGTTTTTTTTTTTTCACCAGGAATCGAACTCAGGACCTCATGCTTGTCAGGCAGGTGCTGTACCGCTGAGCCATATCCCCGGCCCCAGCAAGACCTTCTTCCACCTTACCATGGTGTTCAGGTTCATCCCTGCTCCATACAATCACATTGCCTGCTGCCATGCAAACCCTTGGCCTCGAAGCTGGTTAGCACAGCAGTCAGAAGTGTGGGCTTGGCAGTAGGCTTCCTAAGTGTGCATCCTGCCTTCACTCCTTGCTGGTGGGGCAACCTGGAGGAATGCTTGGCCTCTCAGGAATACAGGTTCTGCATTGGTACAATAAAGACAACCTGAGTGCCTACTGCGGTGGGTTACTCTGTGGATTAAACAAGTTAATTCTTATACAGTGGTTGTGAAAAAGCCCATGCCCTGCAGTAAGCACAAAAACAGAGGGGCTTTCCTTGCTTACCTCTTCATGCTCATTACTAAGGCTCAGAGAGATTAAGTGACTCTCCTCAGACCTCACTAATAATAAGTGTCAAAGCTGAGATTCCAATCTGTATTTTTTGGCTTTAGATCTCATTCCCTTGATCAACCTATTACACTATATCCATTGAGCTCCCGAATTTTCTCATAGCAGTGATTGTACATAGTGCTCTAATTGCTTCCTAGAATATCTCAAACATGCCAGTCCTTGGTGCTCTTCACACACACTTGCCCCAGCCTGGAATAGTTTCCCTTCTCCTATAAGTACCCTCTCCCCCTATTTCTTAGCAGCCCAAACTGTTCCAAAAGCTCTGAATTTTCATGGCACTTTAATTGCCTATAAAAGTCATTGGCACTGGTTATATCCTGCCTTGTAAAGTGACTTGTCTTTTTGTGTGTCTTGTTTCTCCAGCAGGACCGTAAATCCACACTGAGCATGGACTGTGTCTGCCTTACGGTTCCTCACATTCCCAGCAGAGACCAGAGAGGCGCGTTGCCCCACAGTAGACTTTCCTCAAATGTTTACTGATTGATGAATGAGCATAAAAACAGTTAGCAATGGACAAAATGTTCCCACCATCGCCTCTGTTTGTGTGCGACACACCCCGTCCCTTTCTTGTCACTCTGGGGAGAGTCTCTGGAGCTGAAGGTGAATAACATGGGCTATGGTTTGAGTGTCTGTGCCTCTTCAGAATTCATGCTGCAACAAAACTCCGAATAGCAGTACTAAGAGGTGGGGCCTTTAGGAGCTAATTAGGTTACAAAAACTCTGCTCTTACGGGTGGCACTGGTGCCTTATAAAAGACTGAAGGGAACTAGTGAGGCTCTGCCCACTCCACATGTGAGGACAGTATCAGTGCAGGCACAGCTGTGGAAGGAGCCCTCAGTCTCTCATCATTGAACTTTCCAATGACTTGATCTTGGCTATTTCAGCCTCCAGAATTGTGAGAAATAAATTTCTAATATTTATAAATCAACCAGGTGTTAGCTATTTTGTTGTTGGAGCACAATCTTACTAAGGTCACATACATTCCTCATACTTTGTGGGAAAGAGAAGGGTTCTACATTTGCTTCTTTTAGTATAGAAAGAATCCTTAAAAATTAGTTAACTACACTCCTCTAGAGATGCAAGGCAATCTAGAGAGATATCCCTTCTTTCTCCCTGAACGTGGAACCAACTGGAATTCATACAAGGAGGTAGTCAGAAGGCAACAAAAACGCGCAGATGTGTTTCCAATACAGACAGAGTCCCTACTGTGTGTGTCTGACATTGATTAGTCATCTGATGGGCCAAGCATAATTACCTACCCAGTCACAAGTAAAGTATTGGACCTTGACTCCAATATGAGTAGCATAATTTCAAAAAGAAACCAAGATAAAGTAGGATGCCGCATCAAGATGGAAGCAGAGATCAGGTTCATGTTTCTATAAGCCAACAAACGCCCAGAGTTGATGGTCATTACCAGAAGCTGAAGGAGAGGCCTGGGACAGACTCTCCCTCAGAAGCAGCCAACCCTACTGACATTTTAGTTCCAGATTTCTTCACTCCAGCAGAGGCAAAAAATAAAAAATAATTACCAACAACAAAATGTATGACAACAGGAAACAGCTACATATATTATGGGTCATTTATGCCTTGAAAAATTCTGTAACCATTTAAATTATATTTCTTCAAAGATGACTAAATTATTACTAACAATGAGTAGACAATGCAATATTAAGTAAAAACCATTATAGCTATACAATATGATTCTAATTTTGTAGGAAATAAATGATATGCATTGAAAAATAATTCCTAAAATGTCGTAGCATTACCAATATTTTCTATGGTTTTCTTTTGCTTGAAACTGTTTTGAACATTCTAAAAGGTCAACAATGAGCATACATTCCTCTGTTTTGTTTGGTTTTTGTTTTTGGCATGCTTTCTTAATCATGCTAAAGAGTTAATTTAGAACAAGGAAATTTGGGACAGAAGGCAGGGTAGTTTTCTCCTCAGTTAAGAATTTGAACTACTGTATTAGAGGAGAGAGACCATTTATTTATTTTGATACTGAAATAAAGCATAGGCATTTTATGTGAGGTGTTCAAATGTAGGGAAATGCAGGGGACTGCTATGCAGTAAGCACCCTCTGGTTTTGATGAAAGTCTTGATAATAGGAAAGACCAGGGGCAGCCAGGGTGTATCCTGGGGGGAGGGTACCATCCTCATTGACAAGTTGCCTGGTCTTTGTTGTTTTTTAATAAACTTCTTGCTTTTGAAAGCCTAATTTTTTAGTATGTAAATGTTTTGAGGACTAAAGTTATCTGCATTTCAAAAAAAAAAAAAAAGTGTTTTCTTTAACCACAAGAGACGCTTCCTCCCTGCCCCCGCAAGAACTGGAAGCCGTGCGATCCACTGGCAGCCAGGCACCACGCCATCGCCATACGGGTTCTGCGAGGGCAGCCAGGGCTGGTGTCCACGCCGAAATGAGCCCTTGAGGGCAAAGCAGAAAGCAGCCGGCGAAGCTGTGAAGGAAGTGGGCTAAGCGAGAAAAACTTTAGCAGTGAAAAATACTTTACCAATGATTGTTTGGCCCGAATACACATCTAGGTGAGTCTTTCTCTTTTCATGTGCTCTGTGTTTCAGGGCAGCTTATTGCACTTTCAGAAATATTTTTGCTAAGCTAAAGGCTACCACCTGTGTGGTTTTGGCACACACCTCACTCCTTCGCGCTCCCATTTCCTCATTTTCAATTTCTGCGTGCTTTCAAGCGTTAAAGGGCATAGCTCACTTCTCTATATACCCCGCATACTCTTCACATGAATATATAAACATGTAATGCTCTAAGTAACTACATAGTTTAGACTCAAGGTCTTATGCATCTCAAAGTTCTTCTCTGAATATAAAAGCTAATTGGCTCAGCCAAAAAAAAAAAAAGTCCCTATCCCTTCTAAACATCACATACCTCTGTCACTTGATAACAGTCTGAAATTCTAGCTGCAGAGATTTATTATTTAGGGTTAAGGTTTTGTTTTTGTTTTTTGTCACCAATGCATATTCTTTGGGGTCAGATCGCCTGAACTTGAGTCCTAATTTCCACTTAGTTGTGTGACTGGGCGTCGAGTAGGCTATTTAATGACCATGTACTTTAGCGTCCTCATCCATGCAACGGGGGCAATCCTAGTACCTGGAATGGTATTTGTAAATTCCTAAATGTTCCTTATTATTTCTTGTGGTGAATGAATTTCAGGGCCATGTGAGCATCTCGGAGAAAAACGTGAAAGAGTCTCACAATGAAAATAGTGAGGGAATAAACAGACATAACTTCATTCACCAGATGAACTGCAAGGTATTGAATTTCATGTGTCTTCGGATAAAGGGTTAATCTGATTTTCTCTATCTGTGAACTAATTTCTTCTCATCCCCAACTCCCTTCTACAATTGACCTCTCAATATCATTTATCACTCTTCATGGGATAATTATGTTTAACTCAATTTAGTTTGGACTAAAGCTACCTCCATTCACATTTTAAGTTTCGTATAAAATTCTTGTGCATAGTGAACTGTAACCTAACTTGTGCATACACACTGCACCCTACTCTTGTCAAAAGTAACTGAGTCTAAACCTGCGGTGGGGAACCTATGGCATGTGGGTTGTTTTTCTTTTCAGACAAAAGATATTAACATAGGTGTTGTTTTTTCTAAACGAAAACCTCAGTATTCAAGTTGAAGTGTAGTGTTGGTACTCTGTGATAAATAAGTGGGCTTGGGGTTGCAGTTTGGACCCTCCTCTTTAAAAGGTTCACCATAGCCAGTCTAAACCAATCACAATAGGCCAAGTTTCATATTTAAATAAGACAGGCACTAGCTGTGACCAACCAGGCTGGCTCTATACCTCACTTCTGTTTTCTGTGTGTCACTTCCTTTTCTCTGTAAGTATAATCTGCCTATGTTATGGGGCGAGCAATCTGTACTATTTTCAGACCAAACTGCTGCCTGAATTGCAAATAAAACCAAAATTCAAGACTAGATTTGATGTAGTCTTGTGTTTTAATAACCGGGAACAAAGGGCTTCATTTTCTTTTTTCAGCTGATGTGCATCTTATCTATAGGCTGTGAAGATCTCTTTCTGCTGCATTCCCACTGGGTCTACACTTGGATGAACCAACGATCATGCAAAGACTGATCAAATTTAAATTTAAAAAACTGTTATAATAAAAAACACATTGCCATTGAGTCACCCTCGGAATAGTTCCTTCTTCGAACATACTTATCCCATCATTCTGGCCACTTTCTGATGCAGCTCTGAAAGTCCTCTTTTGTGAGTGGCTTTGGGAGGCATGTTCAAAACTACAGTGAAAGCTGCTTCAACTGTCATCCAACAAAGAGGAAGGCTCCTAAAAATGTTGCGCTGTGTCCTCATCCACTTTATTCACCAGATCTGGCACCAGATGATTGCTGGCTCTTCCCCAAAGTCAAAATGACCACAAAAGGTCAACATTTTTAATAGATTCAAAACATCAAGGCAGCTGCAACAGTGTAACTAAAGACTTTCACAAAAGCGGACTTCCAGAATTGCTTCAGAAAGTGGCAAGAACACTAGGGTAAGTGTGTTCAAAGAAAGGGGGAGTATTATGAGGAGGGTTAATAATAATGTATCCTTTACTGTAATAAATTTGAAGAATTTAAGCATTCACTGTATTTTGTGATCGTACTGCATAGAAAAAGCTTGTATTGCAGAGATGGGGGCAGTGATAGGAAATAATATCAGTTTGTTTTGTTTTGTTGCGCTAGTTTCTTAGTCTTAACAAAACCATTTTATTCTTTTTCTTTTGTTTAGGTCACATGTACATTGACTCTGATGGGAGGGACCACAGCATCCTCCAAGGCATCACCCAGTCACACTGGTGAGCTACCCCACCATAGTGCTTTCGGGAAGTCCGGCACAGGGAGCTTCTTTTTGGAAAGGCCCTGATAGGATTGGTGTGAATGGGATCTTATTTTTTTCTGTAATCAACTGTGTGACGCTTTTAAAAAAAAAAGGCAAGCTTGTGGAAATGCCCCTGTTCTGCTTTGCTGGGGAAGGGAAAGACCAACTCTCACAACTTCCTCCACACCATATTCTGACCCAGACCCAAAGAAATGGTCCATCTGTCATCCATGGGATTGTTTTTATTTGGAAAATTACAAGTCTACTTTGAGTACTGGAAGCAAGTTGGAGGTGTAGCATGGTGATTAACAGCACAGGGTTTTTTTTAACAGTGAAAAATCTGGGTTTGAATTTCTGCTTAGCCACTTATTAGCTTTGTAAGTGACTGATCTCTTAGCTACACATTCTTCCTTTGCATGACAAGAAATACATCCCTCAAAGAAATTACATGAAGGTCTGTAAGTAAAACATGTGGTAGAGTAAGAACTCAGAAAATAACATTGCTGTTTGTTGGCCAGTGACAATTATTTTTTTTTTACCACTAAATGCAGCTTTGCAGCTGGGGGACTAAGGAGAAGAGATATAGCCCATAATAAGAGAAGGAGCTACAGCCCCATACTGAACCCCTTTGTGAGGATGTCCTGGGATATCCCATCCCTGATAGGCTACCTGCCTTAATTTTTTAATGAAATTCCAATTTTCTCTTTACTATTCTAGTCTCAGTACTGTGGGTCCTGGAGCCACTGAGAAGCTGCTAAGAATCTCAGTAAATGCCATGAGTTACTTTGAAGTACTCTCTTATCAGCTTTTCCTAGATCCAGAAATTATGGAGTAAGTAAAGCACTTCCTAATATATGTATGGAAGTCGGACTGATTATGGTGTGATAGCTTCCTTGGATATCTGTGTACCTTGTGCATGCCAGTAATATCAAACAATATGACATCTTGTCATCTTAAATGTCACCCAACAACCTAGCGTTTTACCAATATTGCATATTTATGTAAAGAGTATGTTTTTTAAAGATAACATTATGCCCCTCCCCCTGGGAAGATAAGATCATGACTCAGGCTCCTCATTCCCCCACCTTTAGTCAGAGTCACACTTCTTTAGTGAACTGGGGAAGCTGTGGGCCTCTCACACCTGGGGTAAGGAATGGCAGCCACATGTAACTCTGTACCTGTCCAGGTGAGCAGAAGCACCTGTCTCAGCCACAGGTGCAAGCAAGGAAAGGCAAGGGTGCTGTGGAGTCACGGGGGCCCGTGGCCTTGCTGCTCTCTCCAGTCCTTAGCCCACCCATCCTTGGCGCGAGACTGCTGGGCCTGGGGGAGGGAAACCTGGCTTTCCAAGGTGGGAGCAGCAAAACAGAACGATTAGGCTAGTGACAGGGGATGGCAATGGAGCACTCATCCTCCCTCCAGTCCCCTGAATGAATACATTCATTCACTCATTCGCTGTTCCAGTGTTTTATCTCACATTCCTCTGCTTCACTTCTCCGTGGGATAACTTTCTCCACCTCTCTATGAGATACAGAACTAGGGGTGGGTCTTGAATAGTTGAGATTCTTTTCCATGTTGTGCTGCCTTTGCTCCCCTCCATTGAACAAAAGGGCAGAGCATTTGGAAGCACACCAATGGGGTTATGAAGAATTTTATCTTTGGTGAAGGCTCTCAGTGGCTGCTTTCTGTGCCCCGAGTGCCTGGGGTTGCCTGGTGAGTAATTGGAAAGCACTTATCACCCAAACAAATATTTTCCCAGGTTCCCTTCCCTGCAGAGCCACAATGAATCCTGCAATGAAAGTGTCAGTATAAGTTCTTGCTTACCCTGCATACAATTTCACCTCCCAAACAGGAGGAATTCTGAGGTTAGGAAGGACACAGATAAAGCTGAAGGACTAACTATGAAAGCCAGAGAAGGAAAGGGCTTTTCTCTTGGCTCTAGGCTAGTCTACTGGGTTGCACTGAGCTTGCTTGGGATGCAGAACTAGAAGTGTGAATCTGTACTGAGGGGCCCAGGGCACCCGGCTAGCACCCTGGCCCAGTTTAGCTTTGTATCACCGGCACTGAGATGTGCTTGACCTTAGTGGACAACACCATAGGCTCCTCAATTGTACCACCTGGGTCTAATCCCTCCTTCCGCCACTTGCTGATGGTGCAGCCCAGGGATAGTCACTTCATGTCTTTCTCGGTGCCACAGCATTGTCATCTGTGAAGCAGAGGTCATGGTAGCCCCCAGTCCATAGACTTGTTGAGAGGTTTCAATAAGGTAACAGTTGTAAGAGATATAAATGGTTTCTGGGATGTAGTAAATACTTAATAAATGATATTTTTCTCCAAACTCAAGGTAGCACATAGAGGAAGAGGGCTGGTCGGTTGTCCCTTGGCATGATTTAAAGCAGAGAGTTTGGCACACCTGGTTTTGACATGGACTCTGGTTGGTCCTCAGTGGTTTGACTCAGGAGCAAGTATTTGATGACAAATGGCCTCACTCTGGGGTATTTCCTTCAGCACCGACTGACCAGAGATTAATAGCATCTCATCACTTTCTAATTTAGAAAAGATCTTTTTCTAAGCAACAAAAGACAAATATACTTGTAATAAAAATGCACTTAGGCATAAAGCTTAGAAAACAAAGATAAAATACCTCTCTCCAGAAATCTCCTTTTCCAAAGGTTGTCAACAATCATTAGCTTTCCACAAAGAAAAAGCAAAGGAATAACAGCTTTGTTTGGCTGTTGCTACTTCCAGGATCTAAATTCTTTTACTTCTGCTGTCTATTCAAACAAAATGAATTATTCAGGAGTTAGCACGACTAACATTACTAATGTGAATGCAACTAATTTAGTGAAGGCTGCTTTTATATTTCCACTTCTGAGTGACTCAGCTTGGCCTGTTACTATTACCCTGGAAAGAATCATTTTGTACTCGGGCTGCAATTTCTCAATCACATATTTCTGAGGCCAAATGAGCTTATCACTTATCTAGGCACTAAGTATTTATTAAGCACCTCCCAAAAAGCAATTTTTTACTTACACTTGACTTGCTTGCTTTATGAATCAAATAAAGCAGTTGGCTGATGTTCCTGTGTTTCCCCACCCATAAAATGGGTGCAATTATATTAGATTGCCAGATGGTCATAATAAGGTTCCCATCAGGGGAAATACTGGTTCAAAGTTGGTGTGTGTGTGCTTGTGTGTGTAGTCTTTTTCCTGAGGCTATATTTCCAGAACTACATCGTCATTTTATTGAAGAACAGTTGATTAATTTGGTGCACATATCTATGGTGTCTGATTGACCTGAGTTCTAATATAGCAAAGATAGTTGGTTGTCCCTCCCCCAATGCCCATCTCCCCCTTACCCCTCAATAAAACCACTTAGTATAAGCTGAATGCATGGCTACCTCAAATAAAGTCTGTATTTTTCTAACCTTCTATGCACCTAGTATGGCCATGATTAAGTTCTGTGCAGTGGAACATAAGCACAGATATCATGGGTGACTTCTAAGAAGTGTCCTTAAAGGATAGAATACATACTTCTCTGGTCTCTTCTCTGCTATTCAAATGAGAATGCAATAGCTGGAACTAGAGTGGCCCTCATGGGCCACGAGGAGCAAGCCACATGTGGACAATTGTGGATGAGAGCACAGAAGGAGATGTGAGTACCAGGTCAACACCGCACTATTTATTTCCAGCTTTCTTTTATACATGAGAAAGAAAAAGAAGTCAGTTCCCACATTCTGTTTGTCTCCCTGGTTTCTAACGTACACAGCTGCACCTAATCCTAACTGATACATCAGACAAGTTGCAATTGCCCAATCAATAAAACTAGAATGATTATTCCTATCTTAATGAGTTGTGAGGATTAATGCATTTAAAGCACTCTGGCTCTATAGTAAATGCTTGACAAAGCATAAGTGTCAGTTCTTATTATTATTTACATGAACTCAAGTACGACTCAAGAAATCAAATCAGCCCAAGAGCCTAAAGGCTGTTTTGTAGTGATGGAGGAAAAGAGGGCCCTGCGGTCCTCCTCTTCACCTTGGTACCCCGCTGCCCAATGACAGACACCTGATCGAGGTTCCTCTAGATGCCCTGGTTGGCATCACTGCCACTTTGGCTGGCACTGGGCCCTGGGAAGCCCTGCCAGCCCCTCTACCACCTGCAGGATCAATTAAATGAACACAACTCTCTGAATGAAAGAGCACTGGATTTGGAGTCCCTTTCTCAGGAGACCTTTCCACGTACAATGTATGTGACTGGCAAGAGCCCTCCTTAGTGCGGACAATTCCAGGTTGGAGAGATTTTAATTCTTTCCATTTGGGAGTGGAGTACTGACCAGCAACCTCGAGGGAACAGCAGCGCTTGAGCTGCTACAAACACATTGTGCTTTTTGCAGGGCCACTAATTCCACAGGCTTAGCTAACCTCCTGTTCGGTAATCAAGGCTGTGCTCGTTTAAAAGGACAGAAAGCAGTCTTGCTGGGAGGACAGGATCAGTTACTGCTTAGATCCCAGCAGTTCCTCTGTCATACCACTGCCAGAAGCAGCAGTGGGGAATCAGCCATGGTTACTTTGGTGTTGCTTTTTTTAAGTCCCCTCCAGTCCCTCCCCTGGTCCTGCTCTTGCCAAAGTGAAAAGAGAAGGCTGACAAAACCTGTTGACAGCAGGAAGTGACAGAGTGACCCTGACATCCCAGCCTTGGCAGACTATCAACCAGGTCCGGCACGGTCCTGCACTCTGTTCTTCCTGTGGCCTTGCTGTGTCCTTCACCGCAGGAGGAAAGGCCATCACAAGACAACTTCGTGCCCATTACAGATACCTCAAGAACAAGAAGTGGGATGTTCTGGGTCCCTGGACCCTGGTTAACCTGAGCCCAGCAACTGCTCATGGACCAAGGCAAGGCAGTGTCCCGGCTGAGGCTGATGCAGAGAGAAACTTGTAGTTGGTCTTACTGGTGGCCATAAGCTGCTCTGGGAAAAGTCTATTTTATATTACATGATTTAGAGTGAGAGCTCCTAGAATCAGAGACAGAATCAATACTCAAGGGTGTGGAATGGCTAGAATAATGTCCTGAATGCAGTGCAAAGTGTAACAGCTACAGTTTATAATGAAGTCCTGCACTGGGTTCCCGAGGTCAATCAGGGCAGGGGGTGGGAGAGACTTGACCATAGCTCAGTGTGGTGAAGCCGAGAGCTACGCTGTGTTCTCTTCCAGACAGTCACTGTGTGCCCTGCACAGCAATAAGCTCTTCTTGAGCACTTAGAACAGAATGGGCACTGCTGTAAGGCCACCGCATGGACTCATTCATGTCACCTTTATGACAGTCCTTGTAACAGCTCTTCTGTTTGCATCCAGGTCTACCTATAGGACAACTGAAGCACAGCGTGGTTCAGTAACTTGGCCACGTTACACAGTTAGCAGAGGTGGGAGTTCAACCTGCTCTGTCCATGTTTTTAATCATTGGTGATATGCTTCCTCTGGACCCTTAACTGAAGAAAGTGTTTTAACTTTGGACTAGAATTTTACATATTTGTTTGAGCACAAAATACATTTTGAAAAGTTCTCCCAGATACATCTGGTAACTACCGTTCTGTGCAATAACCATTTGGAAACTAACGACAGAATGGTATAGTTGCCAGGAAAAAAACGGAAATGATATTGTCTGGCAATAGAAGAAGCATTCTGTCCCAGAGATGTAGCTGGTCTATGGTGTGTTCTGAGTTTGCCCGACCTTTCCTGGATCCCTTGCTCAAGGATAAGGGTCATGTTGTTACATGAAGCAAAGGTGATCAAGAGCCCAAACATCACTATGGTGTAAGGAGTGGCTGCTGAGGCTGGTGGGGCTGGAGATCTGTAGTCTGGAGGGGAGACAGGATGGTATTAACATCCTCAAATACTTCCAAGGTTTCCATGTATTCCAGGATAGAAGTCAGATTAACCAAGAAAAGTTGCAAAGAAGCAAGCTGCAAGGGGGAATATGCTAGAATAGCGCAGGCATGAAGTCTTGAACACCTGACTGTCTGAGATGGCCAGGCAGGAGCCAGAGGTGCTGATCAGGGAGCTTGCTGTGGAAAGAGTGGGACAGAAGACCCATTTTCCAGACCCTGCCCTGCTCCATACTAACCATGTGACTCACTGGGTGTAAAGTACAGAGACTGATGGCTGCTTCTGAGATCTCCTTGATTCAGTGGCAGCCTCAAAGTATGCTTGCACTGAGGCACTGGCAGGGCATTGACTTCAGGCCTCCCTGAATTACCTACATCAGCAAATGCTGAAGTTCCTTATTTGCATGTAACATGTATATATTCTTTTAGATACTTTATATCAGCTCTAGATTACTTACAGTACCTAGTACAAGGTAGGTGTAATGGTAATTGCCACTATACTGTGTTGTTCAAGGAATAATGGTGAGACAAATAGCCTGCACATGTTCAGGACAGGGATAGTTTTTTTTTCCAAATATTTTCCATCTAAGTTTGGTTGAATCCCCAAAAGTGGAATCCATGGCCAGCTGTGCCACTCTACAGTCTGTCTCAGAAGCCACAGGACAGAGACTCACAAATCAAACTCAAAGACTCAGGTCACATGTTGGATTAAATCACTGTAAAGCACACAAAGAGCTGTATAGGTGATCAGATGGAATTACTGATAAGCTTTATAACAGGGTGGCAACAATGTAAAAGGTCTACTCTGCATACCTCTAGGACAGGCAGTGTTTGCAAGACTAATGGTAAGTGGCCAGCAAGCTTTCCTTTGTCCCTGTTAATACACACCCTTGTCATTTAGTGGCAAGTATAGCAGACAGCTTGAGATACAGCAGACAGCCCTGGAAGATTGTTGCTATCTGCACGAGTCATGGCTTTGTATCTGAACAGAAGGTTCTATGCCCCATATTGACAATGTTTATTAATAGAAATAACAAACCAGCCCTATACCATCCTGTTAACAGATGGTTCCTGTTTTTCACTCACAATTGTCTAAAGGCTCATCCTACAAACAACAGCTTTTTTTTTTTTTTAAGACAGGGTCTCCTTGTGTAGCCTAGGTTGGCCTCTAACTCACTGTCCTCCTGCTTCAGCCTCCCAGCGTTCTAAGATTACAGGTGTGCACCACCATACCCAGCCAAACAGCAGCTCTTAAACTGGTGTCTTAGAGGAAGCATCAAAGAATGTCAGTAATAGATGGTACTTATGACCTGTCATGCTCTACACAAGGATGTGATTGGGATTTTCCAGAGTAATTCATCCCAGAAGTAGAATTCAGAATACAGTTTAACCCAAAATCTAGTTACTTAGGAGTGAAATAAATGGGTTGATTGTGGTTATATGTTCCACCATGAACAGTTTCTTCATCTGTCTTCATTCCTCAGTTGAACATTCTTTCAATTAGTATCTTGTTCCAGCTACCTCTCAGATTTCAGGAAAATATTTTAGAAAACATTTGATAAATCAAAAAAAATTCAAAGAATAATGATTGTGTAGAAAAGATGTCATATACTGATTGCTTTTACTACTTAAAATAGTAGTAAGTGCAAGGTGCCTTTACCATATTTCCTTATTTTTTGTTGTAATAATTTGCACTGTCACTACTCAGTACCTCTTATACCTATGCAAATAAAACAGATCCAATATACAACAAATCATACTATCAGAAATAAAACCCCAGTTTTGGTTTCAGGTTATTTTCTCACAATTAAAGAGTTGGGTTACACAAAATGTAATGATGCTCATAGACATATATTTTGGTATGGTACAAGAGACCAAACCCAATGGCAAGTTTCCTGTCATTAAACCATGCGCCCAGTGCCATATTACAGTGTGTGCTTTTGGACTATAGTGTCTCACCATGTTGAAAAGATAAAGGTCTTATCTTTTGGTCTTCTCAGAAAAACATCACAAGCAACTCTTCTTCTGAAGATGCACAAAAATAAATTAACAAATAAGAAGTCAACACTAACTTGACAGATGAGTAGAGCTGATGGTAAAGATATGGTGCCTGAGTGCTTGGAACATCCCACGGCCTGAAGGTCTGCAGAAGCACTTGTGTGCCACACCCTGTGGCTTCAGAAAAGACTGATACTAACTGGACTGCTGTTGCCATGGGTGTATGGTTGAAAAGGTGATGTTTCCATGTTGCTTACTATAATCATGATACTTTATAGCTTAAATTTATCTGTTTAATGTGTTGGGATGAGAGAATTAGATATTCAAAGAGTGACTCCTAATGTGCACTTGTTTTATTATTTGAGAACATTCAGTGATGCTAAAGAAGAAGAAAACAAGTGGGGTGGATGAAACACAGAGGATATGTTAAGTAGTGGAGTCTGTGTATATTAAATATAGATAGAAAAGAATGGATGAACCAAGATTCTAATATTCATGAGATAATAAATAAAAATGAGGCACGTGAGTAGTAAATGTACATGAAGTGTACATACATCCATCATGTGAACCACTAAATATAAAAGAAAACCTAAATTCTCAGTATAACAAAATGCTCATGAGCACTTGATGTTTATAAAGCTCTAATTGGGCCAACCATTGCTGTTACCCATCACACTCTGTGTTCTCTCTCAAGACAGGCAAGTAGATCCTACGGTGATTCCATCATCTCATCAATGAGCTGAAGCTGCAGCCAGGTCAAACTTGTCCCTGGCTATGTCTCTATGACAAGCATGTGTCTCTTGCCCTGGGCATCTTCTGCCTATGGACATCTTGCTCAAACTTCTGATCTGGTCTTTACAGCAGCAGCATTATTGACTACGATAGATGCAGGGCAGGGGCAAATGAGTTTTGCACACCTTGCTTCCATCCATTCTACCTCCCTATAGCGCGTGTTTCTCGCAGAATCTCTTTCCACTCACTTCTTGCAAAGAACACATCCAGGGTTCTGGGAACCTCAGAAGTAGAAAAACAAGGGCAAATATTCCCTTTCCTTCTGACAGTCAGAGGGACTGTGGACTCACTGATAGCCATTAGCCCCTCTGTGTCACCCTGAGGATGACCTGGGGCAACTGGTTTGAGTTTCTTACCCCAACCTCTGTAGTGGCCTCTGGGCTTTGCAGCTGGGTGAGCCTGACAGGAGCCTTTGAGTAGCCTGACAGCGCTGCCACCATTCCTAAGTCTCCAGACCCCAAGGGGCCACGATCTACATGGCTGCTCCTCCTAGACTGTCCTTGAAAGCAGCAGCGGTACACATTTCAACCCTGGCCATTTTCAACTGCTGCTTCTGGTGCCAGAGTGGTCACCATGATGGCTGTGGTGTCTGAGATGCCCTGCTGTGTTTTATTTGCCTTGAACCAGCAGCCTGCATATGTGGGCCTACCCCAGATGACCCACTCCTGCCACTACTTCAGAAGTTCCCAATAGGTCTGCAAGGTGCAGAAAACACAGATACCTGAGCCTCTCCTCCCCTGTAAAAGCAGCACTCCCTCGCATCCAAGGGGGCAGCCAAGGAGGGCTCCTCCTGTGCACTATGCCCTGTCCTACAGCACAGGTCCCAGTAAAGTCTTGCTGGAGTGGTCTTATTGCCTACTTCCCATTTTTCTTTTGGATAGAGTAAGTAGGTGAGCAGGTTGGACAGAGAAAAAGCTGGTAACACCAAGGGCTAATACCCCTGAGTCTGAGTGGCAGCCATAGGGCTGCAAGAGCTCCAGAAAGCAGTGGGGGAACAGAGAACTAAGAGCGATGGAGACTAACCATAGAGATCAGGAGAAGAGCTCCAAAGGGACAGAATCGCTCAAGAGCTCCAGAAAGCTACCAAGGAGCTCTGAGCTCTGGCTGCTGAGTAGGGCAGCTGGGAGTCACCAGGAGCTGCAGCACGAAGAACTAAGAGGCACTGGCACTCGAAACTTGGTGCTCTCATACTGAGGACTGAGAACCACTGATACATCAAGGGAGCTGACCTTGACAGTTCTACCCAAATTGATCAAGAACTTTTTCCTTTGATTGGTAGAATCTTGGAAGCTTGTAGGGGAACCTACCCATTTAGAGAGCCCTGAAGAAGAGGGCAAACAACAGTGGCAGTCATCAGCAGGTTCAGGAACCAGCCTTTGTCTCATTTTCATTTTAATGTGGGGCTAAAAATTCATCTAGCCAGTGATGTTCAACCGGCTAACTACTATGGTCCCATTTCCCTGTTAGGTTCCAAGGCACAGCTGTGCACAGTGGCCCAGGGCCATCTGTGAAACCCCACCGGTGGCTTTAGGTCCATGGAACTCACCCTCAAACCTCACTGTGAGTTGCCAGTGTGCCGGTCTTTTGGGGCCATGACAAGTCCTTTTATGGAGATTCGGTGGCCACTCCAACTAGCTAAGTGGCCTCTTTATTCCTCAGTTCATAACCAACCTCAGCTCAATTTTTTTTTTTTTTCGTTTTTGTTTTTGCAGCACCGGGGATTGAACTCACAACCTCGCACCTGCCTGACAGGCGCGTAAGCCACTGAGCCAAACTCCCGGCCCTGGTCTTTTGAGGCAGGGTCGCACTGTGTAGCTCAGGCCGGCCTTGCGCTCGTGTGGTAGACCAAGCCAGCCTCGAACTCACAACGCTCCTCCTACCTCAGCCTCCTGAGTGCTGGGATTAAAGGGGTGTGCCACCACACCCAGCTAGCTCAAATGTTTTTGAGGAAAACCAGCATTCTAGAGACAGTTGGCCAAGGAGTTACTGCACTCATCTAAAACTGCTTACTCCAGACCTTTCCAGGGAAGAGGCTCCCATCCAAGCAGCAGGCAGCCCCACACCCCTCTTCCTGTCCCTGAGTTTTGGAATAAGAAAATTAAACAAGAGAATTCAGCTTGTGGGCACCAAGTTTCAATTCCTGTTGCTGCTACCACATTTTGAAAGCTCCAGTCCTTAGCAAGAAGATCCTGAAGGCAAGGCTGGGAGCCCAACACTCCCTCTAGTGGTCAGAGTGTTTAACAAGGGTTTGCATAGAATCAGTGCGTTAAGAATTGACAACTGTTTGCTCTTAACTGCTCTGCAAGTAGTCACGAAGCAAGATATTATGCTAGAAGACCCTTCCTTTGCAAGCTGGTTGGCACAAATGATGTCTACAGCCCATGCTATATCTTAGCTCTTCAGTGATATCATAGTTTGTTGTGCAAAAGACATGACAGACACTCGTGACTCTGGACAGTTCCCAAATACAGGAATTTCAGTTATTACCATTTAGTTAGTAAGAGCGTAGCTCTCATTTTGGTTACCATGGTGTATGTTAACCATGACTACCCGTGTGAAGAACAAGCTTTGCTTTTGCTTCTCAGTCCAAAAATCACTCATAGGAATAGCAGATGTGCATCAAATAATTGTGTCATTTCTTTCAGAATCTGTTGGCGATTGTTCCCTGCGCGTTTCTTCTTCTGTCTGTGCACAGACAGCAAAGCATGTGGTTCGTTGCCTCCTTATCTCCCAATGATAAACCCATGTGACATCTTACTTGAAAGTGGGACTCACCCATAAAGATGAAAGTGCAACAAACGAATGAAACAGGGAGGAATGCTGGAGCCATCCTTTAAACGGGGCTTCAGTAGTGTGGAAGAAGCAACAGTCAGTCGTGCACATGTGACACAGCCACAGCAGAGGGGCTCCAGATCTGCAGTGCGAGGGCAAACTTACTGACATAAATATGAGAAAGGGCGAAGACATCCCAGAGGAGATGGCGCCAGCAAACCTTTACATTCAGATATGTATCATGACATTAGGAGCACAAAGGGTAAAGTGTTGGAAGCTGACTCACACTTAGAAAAGAGAATGGCAATTTGCTAAGGCGTCGAAGAGATGCGTGTTCCATGTTATAAAGTATACAAAGGGGGAGAGCAGTTTAAATGTGTTTGATTAAAAAAAAAATTTTTTTTTGGTACCAGGAATCGAACTCAGGACCTTGCACTTCCCAGGCAGGTGCCTGTGCTGCTGAGCTATATCCCTGGCTGATCAATTTTTTACGAAGAAGTAAAACATGTTTCATCTCAATTCTTCTAATGCCTTATGTTACAGTATTTTAATAAATGCTGATTTTACTATTTTCTCATTTCCCCATATTCTGAGGGCAAGGGTTTTTAATGTTTTGACAAATATTTTTAAGGTTCTTAGGCCAATTATCATTTTCCCAATGATTTCTTTATAGTACTGAGGTTCAAACCCAGAGCCTTACACACCGTAGGCAAGTACTTTACCACTGAGCTATGTCTCCAGCTCTTTTAAAGTTTTATGTTGTGAGTCTCACTAAGTTGCCCAGGCTGATCTCAAACTTGCAATTCTCCTGCGTCTAGGATTACAGGTGTGTGCCACTGTGCCTGGGTCTTTCCCACTGATTTGTGGGATGATTTTCACAATCCTGCACAACCCTGAAAAATGAGTTCTCTGTAGCTTTTAAATCAGGGCTGCAAAACTCAGATGCCTTCAGGAGCCAGAAGGAAAGCAAATGACAGAAGCAGATGGGACATAGAGGACACCTGGGCAGGAGCTCCTCGGCCTTCGGGGGAGCAGTGAGACCAAGGCTCCAGAAAGCCTGGTCCTGTGTAGAGTGGCTTCTCTTCTCCTCTCCATTGGAGGCACCCAGGAGAAAGGCCAGCCTGGGCTGCTGAATCTTCTGATTTTTAAGCAATGCCTGAAATATGGATTTATGTGTGAAAATTCACGATTTTTAAACAATGACAATGATTCAGACTTAAATATCCTATGAGCCAAGCAAAATTCTAGCAGGTGATGGCCTTTATTTTTAAATGCCTCCAGTCTGAACATTTTTGAGGGGAAGATAGCTGTGAATAAGGAGTCAGATGGTGAGGACATGTGAGTGCTGCTAAAACCTGAGATTCCCCCCAGGCACCTGGATTAGAAAGGAATTAACCTGGAAGACGGTTCACTGTCGCAATGTGTACGTGTCACCTGACATGGGGCCCACCTAAGTACAGGCTGACTATTATCACTTTAGCTACATGTCATGAAGACGAGAGCTAGATTCTTAAAGGACAGGAAATAGCTACGTTTTGCTGGGTTTATGAAATCAAAGGCACGTAAAATTCGTGGTTGCTGTTGCTGGAGACCAGTTTGGGGGGTGCGGGAAAGAACTTGAGGCTGCAGCACAGTGGGAGATGGAACAGTGCCCAGGGAGCCCAGGAGGCACAGAGCACAGAAAAGAATTTTACTTCATCACTGTGGGGGTTTTCTAATGTTTCTTATTTATTAAGTGGTATGCTGAGCCCCTAAACTGCTACTGTTTGCCCACAGACTTAGTGAAGTAGAGCTCAGTTTTCGAAGAAAAGTAGAAGTTGCCGAACTGATTTTTAGAACCAGCCTATAATATTGAAAGGATATAAACCATCTGGAATTTCTAGTAAATAAACAACAGCAACCTCAACTCATATACATGGGATTCTGAGTTGGAAGAAATCCTAGAGGCCACTTAGCCAATCCTTCAACCAAAGCAGGAATTTCCTCTTTAAAGCACATGGCCTGACACCAGCTGGGCTTCTTCCCAATAGCACTCCAGGCCTGGTCTCACCTTCCGCAAAGTCAGTTGGCATTTACACACACACACACACACACACACACACGCACACACACAATGGCACACAGGGACCAGACAAATGTAAGCCAAGAGTATGATCGGCAGCTTGCTCAACAAGAATAGAACATTTGCAAATGGAAGGTTTGAGGTTAATAACCCACAAGTGCAAAAAAAAAAAAAAAAAAAAAAAAGGATATGGAGAACAAATATAATTAGCCATGTCAACATACTGTTTTCACCAAATGAGGAATTGTTCGCTAGTTCTGAGAACTGAAACCAGCTTCTGGTGAAGATGTGCAGGTCTAAAGGAGACCGCTGCTTTTTTGGAGTCATTTTCTTGTGTGGTTGATACAAAGTGCTGTTTCCTTTTTGGAACACTGACAATAACATTGTCATAGAAAATGGAGGAAAAGTAGCCATAGTCCCATACCAAAGCGAACTTAGCTTTGCATCTTTCCCCTGACCAACACTTGCTCAAATACACACATTTTACCCAGCTGTGAGCAGAAATGTTATATCACTTGGCTTTGAGAAACATTGTTATTTTCCTACTATCCATTCCATCCCTGTTTGCTAAGAGAACCCAGATTTTGTTCCAAGTGGCTGTGTGCCCAGCCCCAAGTCATTAACTACACTCAGCAAAGCAATTGTGGTGACCCTGTTGCCATCTTTCCTCACAAGTAGGGGGATATCTGTGACCTAGTTCTGGCCAGAGACACTGAAGGAATGTCTGCTGAGAAAATTCACTTTCACCTCCAAAGGGACTTCCCTGGCTCCTCCTTCCTCCATTGATCATAGACACGATGGCTGGAGCTTTCAGAGCCACCTTGTAACCAAGAGGAATCACAGAGATGTTGGCCCTGAATCAACATTAGAAATCAGATTTCTTGTTTCATGAGAAAAATAAACTATTTTTGTTTGAACTACTGTGATCAGATTGTCTGTTACTTCAGCTGAATATAATTCTTGATGATAAAAGCATTTTGTTTCTACTTAATTTCTTAATTATTCTCTGCAATAGGTCTTAGCATTTAATTCTGTTGACATGCCATAATTCAAACTCTGTGCTTGAGGGTTTAGGTTATTTTTAGTCATTTCATGTTTCAGATAATGCTTTGACAAACATCTTTTGCATTTAATGTTCTGTTTTGATCAGTACTGTGTTAAAGATTGTCAATATATATTTTTCTTTAAAGGTTCTGACGAATTTTTTTTCAAGGACTATGCCTTGGCTAGTATATGAGTAAATTAAGTTTACTAAAATTTCATCAGCAATGAGTATTGTCGTTATTTGGGGGCTGATTTTTTTTTTACATGTAAGATACCAGTTTGTTTGCTTTACTTAACAACTTAATTTTCAAATAAAATGTTACTGTGTGTGTGTGTGTGAAAGAGAGAGAGAAACACAGAGAGACAGAGAGAGAGAGTGAAACAGAGAGAGAGAGAGAGAGAGAGAGAGAGAGAGAGAGAGAGAGAGTTGTGCCTTCAGGAACCTGAGAATGCATCCTGAAATCAAGGGTCTTTATAATCTGAGGCCCAAAGCCAGACTTTCGCCTGATTTCTTGTCGTAATCAAGGCCATACTGAAACCCACGTTGTGTCTATTTGTCTGTTGTGCCTGTGTATGGTCAGAGTTGATCAGAGATTGTGGAGTGCAATCCTTTTGGAAAAATTTTACTTTCTCTAAATTTTTATTTACTTAGTATTGTGAAAAATACGATAAATTTTAATTGACTGTTGGATTGGGTAACTTGCCCCCCTGAGAGCTGATTTGGTGCTAACTGGTGTCTCGCTGTTGGGTTTGCAGCTCCATCCCTCTGACTGAGCGCCTTGGTCTTTGCTGACATCTAAGCCCAGAGAGAGGTGTGGCAAACACAAGCAGCTATGGACCTAGAGTCAGTGGGAGCCAGAGTGGGCTTTTTTAGGGTGTGAGTATGACAGCACATGCAGAGCTGACCCTTTGAGACCGAGGTTATACAAGCAGCTGGTTAAGGAATGGAAAGGGGAGGCTGAGGGTGGAGAAGACTATACTTGTACTTGGAAAATCAGTGCAGGTCTGGCCCCACCCAAATCAAACGTTTTCCCTTGATAAACAGGTCAGGTAATAGCAGTTTAAAGTTCGAGCACTTTTCTTAGTGCCCATTGCAATACGGCACTCTGTTCCCCTCGAACCCCTGAATGTTACAGGTCACGAGGACACTGCGATTCTGAGACTCACTTGGTGAACAGAGCTCCCAAGCCTTCTCTGATCCACTGTGATGGCTCTGCTCGCCACAGCTGTGTCCTGCTCTTATTTTCAGGAGAGAACAAAGGACTCGAAGGACTGTGGGAGTGGAGACTGGTGGGGTGCTCATGGATGCTGGGCTGTGGTTTGGGTGATCTGTGACCACTTGGTGGCAGCACCTTGGGTCCTGGAATGAGGGGGTGGGGCATGGTCTCTGCATCCCTGGGCAAGTGAGTGTGACTGATGCACCCCCTGCCCCCTCCCCCACAGCTTGCCACTAGAAATACTCTGCACAGCTGCTCCCCTCACCCACATTTGTTCCTGGAGCTGAAATCCTGACCCTAAAAGGAGGGTTTCCTCCCTCCTCCCTCCCATTGCTTGAGGGTCCTGAGTGGCCAGGGAGGTGAGAACAGTCAGTGTGGTCTGTGGTCAACTTTGGTCCCTGAGGCCACCAGGGGAAGCTGGCTCTGAGGAAGAGGGGGCTGCAGGAGAGCTCCTCCTTCCCTCTTTGAGTGTCATCTCTGCTGTTATGAGAGCGTCATGCTGGACAGCAGGCACCAAGCTCCCTGGCTCTCCTCCGCTGTCGGTGTTCCCTCTGAAGGGCAGTGGCCGGGACTGCACAGAGATCTTCCCAAGAAGGCAGTCATTCCCAGGAGGGAGGGGACCCCAAGGAAGGATCCACCAGCCTTAGGGAGAAATGGTCTCAGAGAGAAGCCATCCGTAGTGTCCAGCATGCCATGGTTGGGTGGCGGTGTCGAGGGAGTGGCAGGGAGGGGAAGCAGCATGGGCAGGTGGCCGTGGGCTCTGCCAACCAGGCCTCAGCCACTGCTGGAACCCCCTCTGCCCTCTGCTCAGTTTGTCCCGCTGTGGACTCTGTGCCTAAGCAGTGGCAAGGAAGAGAGAGCCTGGCATGAAGGTCACAGGTTATAGTGCCCAAGCTACCTCTGACTCAGTGCTAAGTGACAGCTCCAAGAGAGGCCAGGAGGCAGGTGACCAGTGAGCCCCTTTCTCCGGTCACTTCTCTGCTTACAAACCTTCTCGGGCTCCCTCTTGTCTAAACAGCCCAAATTCTGGAGGTCTCAGCTCTGTGCCGCTGCGCTTCCCTCCTCCTGACCACTTTCTCTGCTTCCTAAGCACCAGCTGGTCTATCCCTGTCCAGCCATAACCCTGCGCTTGACATTCACAGACTGCACCCAGCTGAGATGCTGCTTTCTCCGGAACCCTCACCCACGGGTCCCTGAGACGTGGGAGGGGCAAGCTGGCTTTTTCCTCCATGTGTCCCTGGCACTTTGTGCATGTGTCTATCATCGTAGCACTTATAGCATTGTTCACAGCAGGCTTCTCCATTGTACCAGAGGCCGCTGGAAGGCAGCACTTAGCAACTTTCCCGCTTGTGACTGTGGCACACAGCACCATGTGCAGCCCCTGGGGACACCCGGAAATGCATTCAAAATTAACGGGATATCTTGGATGAGGCTGGCTGCAGCTGCAATCATATGTGTGATCCAGGGGCTAAACACACCCTTTCTACTCTCACAGCTTCCAGTGCAAGCTTGTATTCCAGTGGTTTCTAACCTTTGCTGCTCCTTGGATGCAACTGAAGAGCTTTATAAACTCCCACTCTGCAGCCCACAGCACGGAACAATGGCATCAGAATCTCTCTCTGGTGGGAAGCCAGCTATTGTGCTTCAAAAACTCCCCAGATGATTCTAACAACGAGTTAAGGCTGAGAACCTCTAGTCTGAGTGATCCTAGGAAGTTATTGGGAAGGAGTTTTTCCTGTGCACTCGCTATGAAGTAAACATTGTTTTAGGCACTTAAGGGTGAGGTGGGCTGGGGTGGGGTTGTGTGAGAGGAGAGCAGAGAGACCTCAGAATCTACACTGGATGAAACCTTGCTCTCAAAGTAAAATCAGCACTCACCATGCACAACTGCAAATGGTCATGGGCTCTGAATTGTATGGTTCAGGCCAGAGTGTCACAGCAGTGACATTCGGAGCTGGGGAACTCTTGGTTGTGGGAGGCTCTTCTGCATTCCAAGATGTTTCAAAGCATGTCTGTCCTCCACAGCCTGTATTCCAGCAGCAAGCAGCACCCTCCTACTCACCATTTATAACAACCTCAACTGTCCAGACACATCCAGATGTCCCCTGGGAGTGGAACCATCTCCCACTGTGAATCACTGGTGTAGACTCAGGTGCAGTGTTTTAGTAAGACTGAGAAACAAGTTCTGGTCCAGGGCAGCAGTTCTCAAAGTGTGGCCCCCACCAACCAATATTGGAAATGCATATTCTCAGGCCCCACCCTGCACCTCCTGATTTCATAACCAGGTTTTTGTAAGTCCTCTGGGAGATTCTTGCGCATGCTCAAATTGCAGGGCCACTAAGCAGCCTACAGAAGAAAGGCAGATTGCATACTTTGGAGCAATCGACGGACTCAGTAGACAGTGAATAGGGCCTGGGAGTGTGACCGGCAGCAGGGAGGGGCCGAGGCAGAGGGAGCCACACTTTGGAAGGATTTGCAGATGTAGAGCTGCCTCAACTCTTACACTGCCAAGTCTCCTTTTCTTCTGCCTATATTTTTCTTAACTTCCTCAATCTGTTTTCTTGTGTTTTGGATAGAAACCAATTTCCCCTATAATTTATACCCCCTGATGTGTTCATCAACTTGCTTAAATAATTCTTTGAGACTCTCAACAAATAATCACTTTAAAAAATCTCAGAAGAGGGGTTTTGACAAGTTGTGCATAATGGAATTAACCACCCAACATACCTACAAATAAGCACCTATTTACAAATGTACTTCTTGTTTACTAGGATGTTATATTGTGACTCATTTTTTATGAAGTTAATAACAACTCCTCTTAATGATGTTTTTGGTAACTATAAAGCCAGATGTTTCTATGGCAAATTTAACATTGCAAACTAATCTTAAACCTGCAGATAGAGCAATATTTCTGAACCACAAAAATCTGGTTCCTTATTCCCACATGTTAAAGTACGAGTGTGACCCTCAAAATTTGTGTGTTGAAAACTTAATCTGTGAGGTGACAGTGTTGACAGGTGGCACCTTTAAGAGGTGAGTAGGTCGCTACTGTGATTGCAAGAATGTGTTTCTCATAGTGCAAATTCAACTCCTCCCTTCTTGCATGCATGAGCCTCTGGCCTTTCTACTTATGCTATGGGATGAACTTGTAAGAAGGTCCTCATCAGTACAGACACTCAACCTTGGACTCTTACTGTCCAGAACTGTTATGAAAAAAATCTCTGTTCCTTATAAATCACCCAGCCTCAGGTATTGTGTTATAGTAGTATGAAACAGACTATGACAGAATGTTTAAAGCCTTTTCATGTTTTTCTACAACTGAAAAGTACGAAGTCCAAACTCCACATCATTTATCACAAAGTCTTTTCCTGCCCACTTCCTGTTTATCTTTCTGATCTCATCTATAGACTAAAGTATGGGCTAGAAAATAAATACATGATAAACAAAATAGTAAAACTGTAGATAAAGACTGCCTCATCTGCAGGCTCCAACGAAGGCTGGTCAGAGATGTGGGGATGAGATTGTAGATGAATCCAGAAGCTTGGGAGCTGACCCTGAGGGTTCTCGCTTTTTGTGCACCATGTGCCCACTTTAGGCCGATGCTCCCTGTCTTCTTGACCTAAAACTCCAGAATCACTGCTATTACTCATGGTCTCACTCAGTTTTACTCCTTTGCATAAGTTAGTTCTGCCTAGAAGCCTTTTACTGGTGTTGTTTTGCCTGTGCAACTCTCACTTTTACTTGACTTTCAATTAGCGATCACCTCAACAAGCCCTTTCCTGACCCCTGAGCCTTCAAGACAAGGTTGACGTCCTCCTGCCTGCCCCACTGCACTCTTCGCTGGCCACAGAGGAGCACTCAGCACTTGCCTTCTCACTCATCTCTCATCTCTTTCTCATGGGGCTGTCATGTCCTTAAGGATGAGGACTGCATCCTGTGTCCTACCATGTCCCCTCAGCCTAGTCCAGTCCAACATACAGCAAGTGCTCAAATAACTATGCATGAAATGAATGCACCAATACCCAGCTTGAGGGGCATTCTATATTTTGATCTATAATAAATGCTACTTTTCTTCCCCCAGACTTAAATTAGTTAACACTGTTGGGCTTATGTCATTTATGCTGTAGGCACAGTCAACTTCTGTTTTCTTTCTGTTCTGTTTTTTTCTCATTTTCTCCTCTGCTTGCTCTTTGTTTGGTTCTTTGTGGGCCTCTGGGTAACTATGAGGCCCCAGCATTGCTGCTCAGCCTCCAGGACCAGCAGCAGAGAAACACCAACTTCAGGTCTGACCAATAAACACTCTTGTAAAAAGTGTTTTTTATTTTTATTTTTTGCCAGGCACTGACCCATAAAAGAAAGACACAAAAGATATAATTGCCATGTGTTCACCAGGCATGATTTACCATTTCCATGGTGGAGAATTAGCATCATTCAGGAAGTAGACTGCTGGCCTTGATTTGTTTTTAGGTATAATTACAGGATGCAATTACCCAGTGATAGCATACCTAGAGGATTCAATTAATTGCACATGTGCATACATGCACACCCAAGGACACACATATATACGGGCAAACCCATAAATACCATGTGTATCCATATGCCTATGCACTTATTTATGTATACATTTACATATGTGTATCATACATGCATATGTGTATCTGCATACAGTGCTATGTGTAAATATTCTTATTTGCATACATACAACTGTACAAATTCCACAACTATGAAACACAGTATTGTAGTATTTTTTGTGATATGTGGATCAATATTATAGTATTTTAATAACTTAGGTCAAGGGTCTGACAATCATCTTCTACAAAGATCTCTGACCCAACTATTCAGCTCTGCCTTTATGCTGTTGAAACTCCTATGATTTGGCTGTGTTCCAATAAAACTTTATTTCCAAAATAAGAGCAGGTTAGATTAGGGCTGTCAGCTGTAAGTTGCCAAAACTTTTATTAGATCATAAGTATGATTAAAATATCCAGTAAATGGCATTTATAACATAGTTTGTCCTAAAGTTTTGGATAACCATATAATGTTGCTGCTATGGAGTATTTTCTTATTGAATACTACAATAAGGCACAAAAAGATAGTGTGTCTTCCAGTTATTAGAATTTCAATTCATAAAAGTTAATACCACCACCTGAAAGATACATCAGAAAGATGTATCCAATTCATATATTTCTTCATTGTTTATCTTTAATAATTATAATATTTAAAATGTTGTAGGATTAAGGCCTGTGATGTGACGCATTCTGATGCTTTTTGACTTCAGCACTTTCCCAAAGAAAACAAAATCTGTATTTCATGTTTTCTTAAAAATACAAATACTGAAAGAACCTGCAGAAGCGAGGGTGCTCTTGGAAGCCACCAAATCTTTCAGACATGCAACATTCTATTCCTTTCTGGGTCACATTCAACTTTGTGCCACAAGGCCCTGTGACAGGAATTAGAAGAGGGACCCAGCTCCACCTGCTAGGATGTCCATGAGGAACACGGTGAACGGCTGGTGACCACAGGAACT
This sequence comes from Dasyprocta punctata, assembly GCA_004363535.1. Lineage (NCBI taxonomy): Eukaryota > Metazoa > Chordata > Mammalia > Rodentia > Dasyproctidae > Dasyprocta > Dasyprocta punctata. The sequence continues at coordinate 37,398 of RJWM01015432.1, forward strand.
TCCCTGTCATGAACGTCATGGTGAGAGTCACCTGAACACTGCTGAATCTGAGAAAAATTAAACAGCCATCCTGTATGGTTTACCCGTAGCAGACCTAGCTGCCAGTGATGCCTTTTGCAATTTGCAGAAGCTTCAAGTATAAAAGTGGCTTACGGAAGTTCACACAGTTGTAGCTCCTGTAAATTTTCTATGATTTGAACACTTTTATGTCTTATATTCCATGGAGAACTTGTTGATTAAAGCGTGGAATGTGTTTATATTTATTTATTTAGACTGTAGAGAGCAATGGTAGGTGAGTCACTTATTGACTTTTATAAGGGTTGAGCCTTATAAACTTTCTAATAATCTTTTCTAGAACATGTATGTTAAAAACACAGCAACAATCATTTAGCAATTGAAGAAAATCTAGGGAATATATTTTAATTTCAGACTTTGACAGTGTAAGAGAGATTTCAAGATTTATTTTTTATTTATCTCTTCTCCACTCTGCTATGCATAAACTATCAGTTCTTCAGAATTAATGCATCATTATTATCTCCTTAAAGATGGTGTTACCCCTCATTTCAAACCTCATTTTTTATACCTTCAACTTAATTCATTACTTTCTCCAATCTTGGATATTTCCAACAGATAAGGGCTAACTTCAGATATGCATTTGTTCAAATAGTATTTCTGGATTTACATGTTTAAAATGTTCCAATAAATGGGACTTCAGGGCAGGTGTGGCCATTTGTCACTATTTTCTCATTTGCTATAGCACCAGAAAACTAAATTACAAATACAAGTTGCCAAGGCGGGACTTTGTAAGCCTCAACCATACACTAGTGCACTTCCAAGGAATTTGAGCAAAAGGGAGAAACTGAGTAGAAACCAATCAGGAGAATTTGGAGTGGTGATGTTCCTTGTCTCCACCTCCCAAGATTTGCAGTATGTATCTGAATACCTTGAAAAAGCAACCAACCTGGCAAATAGCTAAAACCGCAGTGATGCCGGGCTCAATGAAAAGAAGTGAAAGATGGCAATTAAAATGGAATTACTGATAGGATCTGCTTGCTGAATGACAGAACTGAAAAAGAAAGAACAAACTTGTGGGTGAGTTCAGACAGGCTTTCGACAACTAAAGTCATGTGACTAAATGCTGCATATTCCAACGCAAGCCAAAAACAGTCTCTTCATACCTCACACTACCTGCCTCCCTCCTGATGCCAGAGCAGCTCCGTGTCCTGGATGGATTAGTAGCTTCTCTCTCATGCCCAGCCATCTCCAATTTAGGCTGGGCTTTCCTCTACCTGCCACCTCCCATCCAGTTTTGCTCCTGCCAAGAGGAGACAGGACAGCCAGTGTCAGGCATCCCTGTTCAGCTCACCAGTCAGAGATCACGTCATGCACAGGGCCGCTCAGTGCACGTTTACCCCAGAGCAGAGCAGAAACTGAGGGATGCCCTTGCGGAGTGTGTATGCATCGTTTTGGAGAGAAGCCGTGCTACTCTTCGAAGTAAAAAGGAGTAACTGAGTAGAAACCAGTGAAGGGAAATCGGGTTAGTGATCTTCCTTGCCTCAGTCTCCCTAGTTTATGTTTATGTGTGAGTTTATAAATCAAAAGGAGCCACAACCTTCCTAGTACATGTGTCAGTATCCTAACATTTTCACCCCACTCCCTTTGTTGGTGAAACTACCTGCTATGGGTGGAGAGTGTCCCTCTAAAGTTCCTGGGCTGGAAGTTTAATCACACTCATATGACAGTGTTGGAATGGTGGAAGTTTCAAGAGTAGAAAGTAATTAGCAGGAAGGAATAAAGTCACAGGAACAGCACCTTTGCAAGGGGTTAATGCTGATCTCCTGGAGTTGTTAGTTCTTTTGATGGCAGGTGGTTATAAAGTAAGGCTGCTGCACATACTTTATCCCTTCTGTTTGTGGCTGGTTCCCTTTCTACTTCTTCACTGTGTTGTGACACAGCCAGAAGGCTACTGCTCTTGGACCACTAGAACTTTGAGCTAAGTAAACCTCTTTTCTTTATAAAGTATCCAACTTCAGGTATTTTGTCACAGCAATGTGAAATGGATGAATAGATTACTATTTAAATCTTTAATACCCCAAATTATAAACTGATTCTCTGAAGACACTCAAGCAGTCCCTATGACTATCATGCACTCCACTAATATCAGCATTATGGTATTTTCCCCCCTCCAGTCATAGCTGATAGCTTTGGAGTTAGAAAACGTCTCTGCCCATTCCCTTTTTGGTGGAGCCAACGTGACTTCCATGGCCTACTTCTACAGCAACTCCTTTTTCCTGTCCTAATCACCAGGGGTTGAAGGAAGCCCTGGGATTTTCATCTCCAAAAGCTGAGTCTGGGGATTCCTAGACGTGGCTCAGGTTCTACCTTAATCAAACCAGATGCACCTCAGAGTGTTTCTCCACCAGATGTCAAATCAGACAAAACCCCCATTCACTTGCAAGGTCACAGCCACCTAAGCAGAATTTATACCACACAGATATTTTGTGCTCAGACTTTCCTACCTTTGCAATTGTAAAATAACCCCAAATAGCTAGTGTTTATAATTTTTATTGGAAAGAAGCATAAAAAGTCTTTGTCTCGTCTCAGTCAGTTAAAAAATTATCTTTAGCCACAAGCAGAACCAGAAGATTTTAGAAATAAAATCTCTACGATCATGTTTTTTTCACCAATTAAAAATATGCGATGATAAAGCACATCCCTTTCTTCTCCTCTTTAATTTGACTTTTTCTTCATTTCTCACACAATAGAGCTATCCTACCAAGGTGACTGGGCTAACTTGTTCACTTCAAAATTGCTTGCAGATGAGAAAAGCAATAGAACATCCAGAAAATAAACCACATGAAATTCTGAGCAGCACAAAAACCATTACAAAATTTACTTATTCCCTTGTAGCAACAAAACCATTATAAAATTTACCTATTCCCTTGGAGACTCTGACAGTGTTTAGCTCTTAGATGAAGGTATTTCCATTAAACAAATATGAAGGTTAATTACATAAAAAGAGAGTATAACAGAAAATTATTACATGAAAACACTTAGAATGACCTCCAATTCCTATGCATATCATAAACATATGGAAATTCAGTTTTTCTTTCTCCATTCACCGATATACATTATGAGAAGAATCACTTTCCCATGTCTCTGTTCTGCCTCCACCCAGTTACATTGTTCATTCAGTAAACATGGACAGAGCACCTGCTAGGTACCAGCCAGCACCTCATGGGGCTAAAATCATGTCTACTACTGGCATAACCCCCCTAGTTTCTGGTTTAGAACCTAAAGGGAAAGATTGGTCTTAAACAAACAATTACTAATTTTTCCTTGAGAAATAAATAATGTCTTTCTGCTCAAGGTTTCATCTGCCTTTCAAACCTCTCCTACCACCTCACACCCACAAGCTTTCTGCCTCTACGTTCTGTTCATCGCAAGCCTTCATCACAATGCAAGTGAGAAGTGGCCTGGAGCTCCCGTTCTGTTTCCTGCAGTTCATCCTTGTCCCTGAGCACAGGTGAGTCACTGAGCTTGGGGGCAGCTCTGCAGAGCATGGACCTTCCTCCCGAGTGGCCTTGCACAGGTTTCTGATAATGCCTATGACAGCCACAGGAGTTCTGAGAATTCTAGCGTCAGGAAGAGGAGGCGTTTGGTGCAGGAGGTCAGGCAAAGAATCGAATGTAGCACAACTATGTGAGAAGCTGGCCTGGTAAATAGGAAACACGCAACCTTGGTTTATTGTTTCTTGCCAGGCTGAACTTTGCTTTAGGGGAAAACAAACCCATTGTGCCATGGCTATAAGCCCAGATCCCAGGCCTCAACTGGGCCCCAGCAATTATTTGCTTAACTTCAAGTTTCTACTGTGTTTTTCCTACAGAGACATGGACTTCTTGCTTTATTTGTGTGTTTGTTTGGTCTGCTTCACACATTACAGAAATGACCAACATCTGAAAATTTTCAATAGGTAAAGAAAAAAGTACGGAGTGCAAAGCACCTTGAATAGAGGACATAACATGTCTGTGTGATGAGCTGGGTCTGACCCTCCATCTGTGTTGCTGTGGGCTCCACAGAGCAAGGCATTTATGTGACCCTGCTTGTCTTTTGTGGAGGTTGAAGAACTTGCAGGCCCATATTGCATCCTCAGCACCGACCTTGTGTCTGGTTTATAGCAGGCACTTGCGCACGACAGACCCTTCTTTGACAGTGGTGAAAGTAGCCCACTGAGAAATGGAACCGTAAATGGAATGGTTTCCAGTAAGTTTCACTTAATAGACGTATAGGCAATTATTACTTTTATGATCATTTCATTTTCTTTTTGCCTTTCTACAAATCCTGTGCTTTCTAAACTTACTCTCCCCCAAAACACACCTGTGTGTGGTACACTACCCTTCCCTTCCTCCCTCCCTTCTAGCTGATCTTAGATCCCCATGGCTTTGGCTTGATCCTCTCTGCCAGGCCCCAGATGTGTTCTTGCAAGTGCCCCGTAGATGCCCCCACCTCCAACATAACACTACCAGATGAGCCCCCGTGTCCTCACCCAACCCCACCTCCTACTTGTCCTACTTCCTGTCCTGTCTAACTACATCTCTAAAGGCCAACAGTGCTGGCAACATCTTCTGCAGAAATATCATCAGGAGTGTTGCTGCCTCCTTTTCAACTGAGCTGCCAAGACAAGTGTAGCAGGCTGAACAACGGTCCCCCCAAACAGGTCCCTATTCCAGTCCCTAGTACCTGTGAAATTTACAAGGCCAAAGGAACTTTTCAGGCATGGGGAACTTTACAGATATGAGTAAGTTAAGGATTTTGAGATGCAGACATTGCCCTGGATTATTCAGGTGGGTCTGATGGAATCACAAGAGTCGGAGGGGGAGTAGGTATCAGTCAGCAGATATGATGATAGTGACAGAAGTTGGAAGGATGAGGCTGCAAGGTAAGGTGGCTTTAGAAACTGGGAAAGATGAAGAAACAGGCTCCCCTGGAAATTTCAGAGGAACTGAGCCTTTGATTTCAGTCCCATAATATCCATTTTGGTCATCTGACCTATGAGACTGTAACATAAAAAAGTTCTGTAGTCCTAAGCCCTGAGCTTTTGGTAATTTGTTATTGCAGCAGTAGGACATCAATACCACAAGAAAGTCCACACCTAGAAGTGAGTGAGAGTCAGGTGTCTAAAGAAAATCGCCTCTCTGACATCTGTGGTTGAAGTGGGCCACCGTACAGAAGGGATTTGGTGAGGAGAGAGTAAAGCAATGGCTCTAGGGAGCTGAGGTATTTGTGGGTCTCCTCCTATTCCCCCTCTTAGGGGAGGGGACAGGTGCAACTACTTAACTCTGGTCTCATGAAAGAGACTTCCAGTTTCCACTAGGGAGCTTTGCGCTTCCTGCTCTTGAAACACAGGGATTTCTGATGCTTGATCCACTCTGGGTCTGCAGACTGGGTCTGCTTCTGAGGATCTGGAAATCAGGGGTGGGTGTGGGCCCTTCCCTGGGGGAATTGGGGCCCTGTACCCTGGACTCACTCAGATCTCCCTAGATCAGTGTGGGTCACTGGGAGGAGATGTGGGCTGTTCATCCAAGAGGATCCCCTGTAGGGCTGCAGAGGCTGCAGATGTCTTCCTGATGCCCAGAGCCCAGGCAGGAAGAGGCCTTCCAGGGACCCCTGAGATGTGACAGAGCAGGTGAGGGGAGTGGGATGCAGGTGTCACATAGAACCCGAAGGGAACTGCCCACAGCTTCTGTCCTCCAAGACCAGACCTGAACGTCACAATTCCTGGAGGGAGCCTGCTTGTACAACAGAAAGAGTCTAGAGGACTTGCCTCACAGTCACCAGAAAGGTCAGGAGCTGCCCTATCTTCATCCAGGAACAAAGAAGAGCCTTGTCCTATTACTCCCAATAAAGTTTAAAGGGACAGAAGGAGAGAAAACAAACTGCAGTGGGTACAGCCACACCTCTGGGTCCTTCATGCACCTGTCCCACCTCTGCAGGTCCTGTGGCCTCAGCCCCATTCCTGACTCTTGTCCCAGATCTACACAGGCTTGTACTGCAACCCCCTGTCTGCACCCCCTTGGCCTCACTGCCTGCAAGCCACCTTAGCTGCTGTACCTGGCATCATGGGCACAGATCAGTGTTGCTCAGAGCTCCCTGGCATCTTCTGTTCTCCAGTTTGGAGAATGAAGTGCCAACTGCTTTGTGTGACATTCAAGACCCCTCACGGAACCTCATCCCACACCATACTCCTGGCCTCTAGGCCCTGAGCATGCCCACAGCCCCCAGAACATGCCAAGTGCTCAAGGCTTCCTACCCCACCACTCCCTGTTCTTGGAAAGTTATCATCATCTGAAGGCCTAGGAGCAAGGTCAGCCCCACTGGGAGGCCCCGGGCAGGCCCCCTGGAAAAACGTGACCTTCCCTCTTACCCCATTGGGACCCACTGGCTTTCTCCATTCCCAGGGCTGGGTGCTGGGACACAATGACTGATACAGTGTGGCTCTTGTCCTCAGGATCTTTGAGACACAGAGTCCCCAGTCACAGATAAGCAGAGCCATCTATGCATAGAAGTGATCATTAACAATACCATGGAGATAGAGGAAGCCACCAAGACATGACTGTTACACTTTACAGTCGACACTCACAACACACTTGAGTACACACATCTCCACCACACAGTGAGCTGTTGATCTGGAACATTCTCAATTAATTTACTTATTTTTTACTTTGTAACAGGTCTTGCTAAGTTGTCCAGGTTGGCTCAACTTATGATCTCCTGCCTCAGTCTCCCAGAGTGCTGGGATTGCAGGCATGAAACACTGCTGGCCATGACTACCCTGGGAGTCACTGTTGTACTTACTGGGGCAGGCTCAGGCACCAGTGTTTGAGAGAACATTTTCCAGAGAGATCCTGCCACACAGCCAGGGCTGAAAAAAGCAGTGTCCTCAGTGGTGCTGCAAGTGCTGCCTCCCCTCAGTGTGTGGGGAAATCAAGGCAGGGAGGGAATACGTAATGTGCTTGAGTTCCTACAGCTGGTTAAGAATAGACTCAGAAGTTCACACGTCTAGGTGTGGGTGCCTTCCTCTGTCGAATCCTGAAACCCATTTGGAGGAGGCATTCAAGGCCACTTGCAGGTGTTTCAGCAGAGTGTTGCTGCTGTTCCTCTAGCAGAAAAGAGTGGATGGCACTGGTTGTCTGTGAGATGCTTCAGTAAGAAACATTTGTAGTAGTTTGGTCCTCAAGAGGTTCCTAAAAGTTAACCAGCACAGGCAAGGAGAAACAACCAGACTGCTCCTGTGTGCCTGCCACCATTGTGACACTTGCTTCCTGTGGGCAGCCAGCACAGGCTGGGAGAAACAGCCAGATATGCCCTGTGCCCCCACAGGAGATGCTTGTTTCCTGTAAGCAGCCAGTGCAGGCTGGGAGAATCAGGCAAACACTCCCCTGTGCACCTGCCACCATCAGGGCAGCCCTGGTGCAGCCATGCAGGCTGAGAGCAGAAGCAGCCCCGTCGTCATGCACCCATTGCCATCAGGGAACCCTCAGTGTAGCTGTGCAGGTCTGGAGAAGCCTGCCCCATACCCCATTGTGTCCCCAGGAACCTGGGTTCAGAGAAACCCAGGTGTCTGGCCCATTCCCCTACACTGTGGAGGGGCAGCCAATGTGAGAAGCGCCTGGGACCCCATAACCAGCTTGTTGGGAGGAACCTAGGAAAATGTCAAGATGAAGGAACAAGAGGCAAGCTCAGGCTTCCAGCCCACACAGAACAAGTCTTGGAGATACAGTCATGGGAGAAAACGGAAGTCACACACCTGCAATCTCTGAAAGCACAGCAACTTAAGTAAAGAAACAAATTCATGAGGCTGTAAAAATAATCAGATTAGAAATAATATCTCAGGTAAAAGAAGAAATGAGAAGCATAATGAAAGAATTGCTGAGCATATCTAAAGAAGACATAGATTAAAAAAAATAGGAGCATAGGGAAATGATGGAAACCTTGAATTAACAATACAGGAAAGAACTACAATGCATGAAACAGATTCAAAGACATATCCAGGAAATAAAAAACTCTATTGAAAGCTGACAAGGGATTGAAAATCCCTTAAAGACAGGATTGCTGCTAGTGATCATGAAAGGAAAGATCTCTTAAAAATAACAAGGAACCAAGAAATAACAATTCAACGGCTACAAAATGATGCAAAGAAAAATAATTTAAGACTGATACATGTCAGTGAAAAAGCGGGGGTCAACACAAACGACGTAAAAAGACTGTTTACAGAAGTAATTGTAGAAAACTTCTTAAACATGGGGCAAAGTCCTGGCATACAGGTAAGGGAGGCATATAGAACTCCAACTAGCTATAACCAAAATAAAACTACACCAAGGAAGCTGGGCGTGGTGGTGCACGCCTTTAATCCCAGCACTCAGGAGGCTGAGGTAGGAGGAGCGTTGTGAGTTCGAGGCCAGCTTGGGCTACAATGCGAGCGCAAGGCCGGCCTGAGCTACACAGTGTGACCCTGCCTCAAAAAAACAGGGCCGGGAGTTTGCCTCAGTGGCTTACGCACCTGTCAGGCAGGCGCAAGGTTGTGAGTTCAATCTTCGGTGCCAAAAAAAAAAAAAAAAAAAAAACTACACCAAGGTATGTAATGATCAAGATCACAGAAACTCAGCACAAGAACAGAATATTAAAGGCTGTTAGAGAAAAGAAAAAGATCACCTAAAAAGGAAAACCCATCAGAATCATGGCAGACTTTTCAGCACAAACCATCAAGTCAAGAAGAGCTTGGAGTGAAGTGTTTCAAATCCTGAAAGAAAACAACTTCCAACCCAGATTGATGTACCCTGCAAAACTATCTTTCAAAATTGATGGGAAAATAAGATACTTCCATGATAAAGAACAGCTGAGGGAATTCATAAAAGCCAAACCAACCCTACAAAAAGCACTGAAGGATATTCTAGAGAGAGATGAAGATGACTATGATTTCAGGAACAGAAGTAGAGGGGTATTGACAAACAGGACAGGAAATTGAATGGAGGGGAAAAGTAGGGGGCCAATAGCAGGAGGATAGCATGGCAGAGATGAGCCAGTGCATGCTGATGGTAACCATTATTGTAGATGGCTTCGATTCACCAATAAAAAGAAATGCAGGGAGAGTGGAGCAAGAAACAAGATCTGTCAATATGCTGTGTACAATAAACATATTTAACTCCAAAGGAAATTCATAGACTAAAAGTCAAAGGAGAGAAAACAATGCTCCATGTGACAGGAAACCAGAAAAAAGCAGGGGTAGCTTGCCTATCAACCACAGACTGGATAAAAAAAGATAGGGTGTATTTATACAATGCAAAGCTACTCAGCTACTCAGAAGGATAATCTCAAGGCTCTTGTTGGTAAATAGATGCAACTTGAGATCATGCTTAAGGGTGAAATGGTTTGGACTCATGGGTGATCATCATGTTATCCCGCTGGCATAAAAAACTGAAGGGGTTAGTGGGATCCAAAATGTTCGGTAGATACTGTGAAAGTGATAGGGGAGGAAACATCTAAAAAAAGAAGGCGATAGCCATTGTTAACTTCCTATTATCTTGTTTTGAATTCCTGTATCATTTTCATTGTTTTGTTTGGTTTTATTCTGTCTTGTTTTGTTTGATTTTATTATATCTGATAGCATGGGCAGCTATTTTGAAGGTAACAAGATATATTATGGTAGCCATTGCTAATTTCCTATTATCTGGTTTTGAAGTCCTGTATCATTTCATTGTTTCGTTTTGATTGGTTCTATTCTGTTTTGTTTTGTTTTATTTTATTATGTCTGATGGCATGGTCAGCTATTTTGAGGAAAACAAGAGGCATTATGGTAGCCATTTTTGATTTCCTGTTATCTTGTTTTGAAGTCCTATATCATTTTCATTGTTCTGTTTTGATTGGCTTTATTCTGTTTTATTTTGTTCAGTTTTAGTCTCTTTCAAATAAAGTAAAAAACTACACATAATGCATTTAGTACAGTGATTTTTCTGAGGGCATAGTTTTTAATAAGTGCCAATTAATGTTAGCATTATTGGAATGAATATCATAAAGCATATACGTTTTCACTTCATTAAAAATTTTAGGACTAGTTTCTTAAAGCAGAGTTCACTTCATCAAATTTATGTATATTTTTATGGCTTTTTAAATGTGTCATGTAGTAGTATTCAGAGTAAAGATATCAACTTTACTGTACTTTGCTAGCATTGGAAATTTCAGTTACTTAAAGTATTTTAGCAGTTACTGGTTAATAAAATGGTACATAGTTTTAATTTGTTAAACAAAAAAAGAATGGACTCAGACTTGAGTCAGAGGAGCTCTGGTCCCTGCTTACTGGGACCCCAGCTCAGGGAGGGTGAGGGAAGCCATCCCCGGAGCTCTCATTTATACACAGGATCTTGCTCGTGGCAATTTGTTGTTCTTGGCATCCAACACTAGTGATGTCAGTCTCAGCAGAAAGATGTGACTCTTGTATGATCAGTACCTGTGTCAAAAACAAGAGACCTGCACCCTTGTGGCAGCTCAGACCAAACAGCACTCTTTACCTCATGCCTCTTTGGCTCTCAACCAT
>RJWM01015433.1:0-47853 GCA_004363535.1 Dasyprocta punctata
CTTTGATTGATGGGCACTTGGGTTGTTTCCAAGATCTGGCTATTACAAATTGGGTTGCTATAAACATGGGTGCACAGATATCACTGTGGTATGATGTTTTTAATTCTTCTGGGAAAATGCCCAGAAGAGGGATAGCTGGGTTGAAGGGGATCTCCAATCCTAACTTCTTGAGGAATCTCCACACTGACTTCCACAGTAAAACCAGGTCATCTTAAGTATAGAAACAAAATTATATAATATTCAGTAGTATGAAGACAGGACATGACTGTTGAGTTTCCCTTTGTCATAGTTACAGAATATAAACAATCAACTGTTCATGAGTTTCTTGTTCAGTGAAAATACATACCAGGTGACCCAGGGTCTCAGAAGTAAATACCTGCCCTGGTCTAGTTCCATCAGCCTCCACAGTAAAGATGACTTCATTTCTACTTCATTCTGTCCACCTGGATGCATGCATTTTCTCCTACACATTTGTTTTTATGACCCAGGCCACCTACGCATTGCATACAGTCCATCTTCTTAAAGTCATGATGCAGTCAAACCACCAGACACTGACATGAAATTCCCACAGTGATAACTTAGACCACAATTAATGCTCTGTGGGTTTTTTTTTTTTTGGTATTCTAATAATGAATTCTCAAATTGAAATTTGATTTCTAATTCAGATCAACTGTGGTCTTACTAATCACTTTAATTTGGCTACATACAAAAAATATGTAGCATCAATGGCATTCCTTGGGTTTTTAAGAGTGAGTTACATTCAGTAATTCCCAACTAATACAGCACCCCATGGTGGAATACTGGATCAGCCTAGATTCTGTTTTATAAATGAAAGATCTTAAAGAGATTGATTCAGTCTTGACTTTTGAAATCCTGTCTTTTACCACTTATTTCTCTGCCCCTCTTCTTTTGTTCATTTTTCTACATGTCTTATCCCTCTAAAAACCTGGCTTACAGATTGAAATATGCATGTGTATCTGCACGTGTGTGTGTGTGTGTGTGTGTGTGTGTGTGTGTGTGTTCATATGTTGGGAAATAGGGTGAGGAAGGACAATGGTAGCAAAAAATAAAACTTAATGATAAGGACCAAGAATTAAAATTAAAATAGAGAAGATCTTATTCTGTAGAAGGAGATAGTTTGTTAAAGTCGGAGTTTATACTTTCAGAGTACATACATTGTTAAGTAATTTTCTGATATCTTTGTATAAGGCATGCCTGTTTTTCATTAGCATTATCAAAAACCCCACCTAAACCCACAGAATGGAATTGAGCTCATTCACTTTTACATTGAGTGATGGCCGTAGTTAAAATATATCTCCTGTAGTTCATCCAATCACCTGTCCAGTAAACCAGAGTTAGCATATTTTGCTAAATAAAGATAAAAGTAAATGCATTCCTTTCATATTTTCTGGGTAACAATTTTCTGGCAGTCATTCAGTTGACTAGCAATTAGTCTCTGAATTGTGGGCACATAGTAAGTAAGTGATGGGTACAGCCCTAGATTTTGAGGTAGCCATGTTCTTGTGAGGCTATGAAACCAACATGTGGAGTACAGATGAGTCTCCTTGATGGGCCTGTGGAGTATCTCCGCTTTTACAATTAATGGAAGTTGGAGTGTGCTGTGGTATTCACACTTCTTCTTTGAAGCCCTCCCAGATGAATTATACATTTCATCATTCAAGCAAATAGGCATATTAGATTTTCAAAAGATGTAAAGATAAAAGAGGAGTAAATACTTTGCATCAGGAGTCAAGGAAACCTCAGAGGGCAAGACTAAATTAATGATATCTAAACTAGTGAAAGACAGATTCTAATTTAGCTTGTGGCTACAATGCCTGTGACCTGTTACTCCTGACAAATCCATTACAAAGGACACGATATTCCCAGCACATCTTCAGTGGTCAAACAATACCTGAAATTTCATGTCTAAATCTTCAATTTATATACAAGTACTGCTCAATAGAAATACAGTAAGAGTCATACATGTGATTTTAAATTTTCTACTAACCACATTGAGAAGATACAAATAAACAGGCAAAATTAATTGTAATATTGTATTTAACGCAATATGCACAAAGCATTTCATAGGGAATGTAAGAATGTTAATAATATGATTTATATTCATTTTCACACTGTCTTTAAAAATCCAATGTATATTTAACCCTAACAGCATATCTCAGTTTGAACACTTTTCATTAGTAATACTTCATTCATATTTAGAATTTCTGAAATTTATGCTTGAGCAAGTAATTTCACACATTCAGGTTGTTTGAAGAAATTCAAAAGATCTTAAAAAAATGAAATCAAATTTGAATTTGAGCTATTTAAAATTAAGTAAAAGGTAAAAGTCAGCTGCTCAGTTGCACTGTCCATAGTTTGCGTTTTGAGAACCATGTAAAGACAGTGGCTCCCATATTTCACAGTATGGGGCTGGACTCCGAATCATTCACAGTGTGGTGCCCAGCAATAGGCAAGATCTTCAACAGAAACAGATAAATGAATTATGGGGAGCAAGAAGAGTGGTTTGCTATTCTTCAAGGGCAGAGTGGGAGAAGACTGGACCAAGTGGCCCCTACCTTATGCAAGTGCATCCATTTATTCCCAGCCAGGGTCTAGGGATCTTGTCATTGCTACTTTGATGGGGGCTGTTGACTCATCCAATAAGGGACTGGCAACAAGGCCTGAGATTTTAGCCTGTTTTATAGTTACAGTTCCACTTATTTTTTTAACGTTCTTCTCTAAAAGTAGACTTGCTTATAACTCCTCAAGGACTCATTGCATTTTCTAAGTAGATAATCTCCCTTTTGGAAAGACAGCTGGCTCAGCATGCTTCATCAGCTTAGCATAGGCCTTGTTAAATGGGCTGTAAATGCCTATGGGTAAAGGGTTTAAAAACTAGTTATTGTCCTCAGTGCCTTGACCATTGTTATCATCATCATCATTGTCATCATCATTACTGTTGCCATCATTCCTGTAATTCCTTTTTAGTTCGTGAAACCTTCACTATCCAACTGTAGGCTTCTTTTTGGGAATAGGGAAAACTATTTTGTCATGTCAAGCTATCTAGTTTATAGAACAACAGCAAAAACTGAAATGTAGCAGGCATTTTTATATAACTTTCACAGAGAAAGGGCTGGTCAGCTCTCTGTACATTTTTTCCCCAAAAAAGTTGAAAACACTGACACAAGTTTTATAGAGACTGACCAGCTCATCCCAGAGCACAGGGAAAGGCTCCGGGGTGGATCCATGGAAAATGCCTCCTAAGGCCATGCCCTTTCTGCTCTTCATGCCTGCAGGAGAATAAAGGTCACGAAATGCAATTGCAGAGCAAGTCCTCATGATAACTATGTCATACACTGAGTTTCTACAGCCAAATGAAGGTTTGGTCATTCACCTAGAAGGTCTTGGAAAAACTGCTTCCCTGCCCCTTTGTTGCAAATTCATGCCTCGAACGCCAAATAGTATTCAACTTACACTTTCGGTTTGTAACAGTGTACACATATACTGTTTGTAACAGTGCACATAAATTACTGTATAATTTTCCTCATACCTCCTCATAGTAGTCCTCATTTCACAGATGAAAAATCCAGGGAGTTTCTGACAAGAAACATAGGTGTTGGGGTATGATCCTCTATTGTGTAAAGTATCTCAGAAGGGTTACTGCCTGGGCTCAGCCTGCCTGCCGTGGAACCTGGAGTGTGTATTTAAAAAAAAACCCCGAAGCTGATGGTAGAAGATAGCCTTGTCTCCAAGCCATGAGTGATGAGTGCTGACTGGCAGTGATGAAGACACATTGCGGGAAGCAGCCAAGTGGGAGCGACGAGGAAGCTCCTGCTGAGAGCCTCTTAGGAAACTCAGGCTGGAACTCCTGCACATGTGGACAATAATCCTGGGAAGGCTCTGCTTTTATATAGTAACTCTTTGAGGGAGGTTGAAAAGGTACTTTAAAAACAAAACGGGTGAAGCATCAGCCAAGATTTGGAGTTCTTTCTTGGGATTTTCACTTAGCCATATGTGGAAAATATGGTTCCACTTTCCAAGGGGCATAGAGAAGAAACTTGAGAGGAAAAGTAGGGCAGACTTAGTATAGCAATGTTATGCATCTCTTAGGATTATTTTTATCTTGAACTGACGAACTATAGACAACTCCATTTAAGTATGAACACAAGAGGAATTCAAATAGCACGCTAAATTTCTAGTGAAATTTGCTTATCTTTGGCAAACTGTTTTATCATCTAACCTAAGAGTATATTGCTGATATGAAATACACGTACGTTAAGGCTGAGGAGAGATGGGGGGGCGAGGAATTTATAAAGGTATCTTAAATGCATAAAAGAGCTGATTTCCTAAGTTGACAAAGTTCCAATTGAACAAAGATACCAAGAATGTCTCGACTTCTTTACAACATCCTAGAAAGTGAGGACGGCTGGGATAGGAATGGCAGGGGTTAGCAAGGACTGATGATGAGATAAACAGGTGTCGTTCTTCTGAGGTTTGGAGCAGAGGTCTGTTCACTGAGATGTTAGAAAACAATAATCAATGCTCCAGTGAAGAACCATGAGGCTTGTTCCACACAGCTCTTGCTAGTGCAGTCTTATTTTGAGCATGATAGAGAGGTGTCCCACGGTGTGGTGACTTCACAGGGTGATCGTAATTAGCATGAGAGCTAACATGATGCTAAAAGGGACACATTGTGGGTCCCTCATACTGTGGTTTCAGTTGTAGCCTTAATATGTAGAGGTAAATATTCCTTGTACAGAGACTCACAACTTTAAAACAAAAGTAAATCACAGTCAACTCTCACTGACTCCTTGGGCTAAAAAGTTTTTATAATATTTAGCTGTCAATTAAAATGTTCTCCTAAACTATAAGCACATAAAATGTGTCTTGTTCTAGATCTTGTTTTAAACAACAACAGCTGTCTTCCCAATGGGAATTCTTCAACATTTGAGCCTAATGACTGTAAGAGTTGTATCAACAGATCTAGTAAAAGTTAATTTAAAAAAATCATTATCCTACTTTTCTATCTGTACATCTATATTTTAATGTAAGCCATTTGTTATGTAAATACTTCCTTGTAAAGCAGAAATAGCCACAGAATTGAACCAAAGTAATATGATGAGTGGTAGTGGAAGTGTCTCCAACCCCAGAGGAGCCAATACAGTTGGGATGAGGCAGGGGTGAAGCAGGGAAGAGGGAAGCTCCCCAGAGAAGACCCATATGGTAGCTGTCCATATGGGACAGGCTCTGACTGTCCAAACTGACATCAAACACACTGTTTAAGAAATGTTCATGGAATAACCTTGATAAAATCTCGTCACAACAAGAGGACAGAAAGAGTGTGGTCTGCTGAAACTTGGCATGGTCTGTGATGTGTCCGGCACTTCCTCACAGCTGAGAGATCTTACCACTTGTGGTGAACCCTTCAATGAATTCATTTCCAAGATCCACATGCCTCCCAGGACCCTCTAAAGTAATGAACACAGTTTTACACATGGATTCCGAGGCATAATGGGTCAGCATTAAAATTTGTGGTGGACAGTGCTTTTTTTTTTTCATTCTTCTATGATATACCGCTGTCATTTTTCTTTTAGAGCCCATTGACACATTCCACTCAAATAAATAAGCGTTCTCATCTCTACTAATCTGTTTGGAAATTCATAAGGGACAGAAAACTCATTTGAATTTAGAAACTGAAAACACAAATGTTTCAGAAAGAACTGGAGAAAGGGGAGAGACATTTTATAAATTGTCTATAAATCAGCATCTGATTTTTTACTAAAATAACCACTTAGTATTTATGTAGTTCAGGTGGAAACTGTGAGAAAGGAATTATAATACAGAAAGATATAAAGAATCCTATGTTTTGTCCTCAAGCCAAAGAATCTTCAAGTTGATATAAGACACAAGACTTATACATCTGTAAATGTGGGTAATTAATATATAGGAAAGTGGTTCTCTTGGTATCCAGGTATAAGATCTGTGTTATTTCTATGTCTGTACTAATATTACTACTATTTGTGTAATTATTAGAATGGCACTAATATGTCAGGCCAATATTAATATAGGAAAAGCTGTGTAATTATGACTATAATCATAATTATCCACCTCAGCATTCAGAACTCAAGTTGCTAGTGCCTTGTCAACCAATGCAGAGTGAGAACAGGGCATCTCATGCCAAGGGTGATTATCAAGAACAGGTGAAAACATGGTGTCATTCTTGTAAGCATGGCAGAAACTAGAAGTAACAGTTGGTGATGGGGAACATTTACTTACTTGTTTCTGTTATGTCCAATTCTTAGACCATAAGAAAATTTACAAAGAAGAGGCTATCTCCTCTCTGTGATCCATGACTGGTTGACCTGATTCCTTTCTAATATAATTCTGTTACAATTAGAAGTTGAGTTCCCCTGTTTTCCTGG
Organism: Dasyprocta punctata; assembly: GCA_004363535.1. Taxonomy (NCBI): domain Eukaryota; kingdom Metazoa; phylum Chordata; class Mammalia; order Rodentia; family Dasyproctidae; genus Dasyprocta; species Dasyprocta punctata. Next base: position 6,423 of record RJWM01015433.1, read on the forward strand.
AAGATATTACACTGTACAGCTGAGGTTGCAGCCTGAATTCAGCCACAGAGCCACAGCTGCCTGTGTTTTAATACAAGAGGCAATAATCATTTAAAGAATCAGATGAATACATACACATCAAAATTTCACAATTAATTTGGCAGAGAAAATGCACTTCCCCTCTTCTTGTGCTCTGTTCATGGAAGTCTTGACACTGTGTACTGGAATGGAAGGGGTATGACAAGTTCAAAAGCCAGATGAACACCAGAGAAAAAGGAAGGTCTAATCTTCACAATTTTGTCAGTTCACTAAGTCATTTGTCATGTTTCATCACATCTTCTTGAGTTCTCTATTCCCCACTGGGACCTGACTGATCAGCCCTGAAGATTTTAGCTGCCTATGTGAGAGAAAGACTTTGTCCTCCCACGAACAGAGCAAAGATGTTGTATGCTCTAAGCTCAAAGACCCACTTCTCTAAGTTCTCCATTTTTTGGTATATCCTGTTGGGATGACTGTGCTCCTGGTAAACTCCTAATCCAATTCAGAAGATTGGTTTATAAAGACTGCAGAGATGCTGAGTGTGGTGGCACACGCCTTTAATCCCAGCACTCGGGAGGCTGAAGTAGGAGGAGCATTGTGAGTTCGAGGCCAGCTTGGGCTACAACGCTAGCGCAAGGCCGGCCTGAGCTACACAGTGCAACCCTGCCTCAAAAAACCAGGGCCGGGAGTTTGGCTCAGTGACTTGTGAGTTCAATCCCCGGTGTCGGGGAAAAAAAAAAAAAAAAGAAAACTGCCGAGGTCCAGGCTGGAGGAGGTAAGGCAATTGGGGAAACACGTAGCCTTTGACATGAAACCTGAGACAGCAGATTTTGATCAGCAAATTGACTGTGGATGGAAAGGGAATTCTAAGAACAAATACCAAGGGATCTATTTGAGGAATGTCAAATGGTTTATTTGTCTTAAGCATGCAGGTTGAGGGAAATCAGAATGGAAAGACAGACTGAGACTAGGTAGTAGAGTACCTTGAAGACCAGGATAGGAAGTTTTCACCTGATTCTATAGACAAGATTAGAAAGCAATGAAGATGATTAAACAGGAAATGACTTGCTCGGACCTGCAGTTTAGGAAAGTTTAATTGTTGATTAACTGCCAAATATAACTGTCTTCTGCCAGCCTGCTGCCTCTCCGGGACCTAGACTGTTAACTCTTGAGCAGAAACCTTGTCTGAATTTCTCATGTAAAATCCTACATCTAGTTTGTTCAAAAGTTCTGCCAATCTATGCTTATTTCTCCGTGTTGAGAAATGGTGTATCCACCCACTTAGTTGGTTCAACTAAAAAGCTATATATAAAAAGTAAAATATAAATCTTATCATCCTTAACCACCCTGTCTCTCACTTCCCACATCAAACCAGTCATTGTACCTGACAGACTCTAACGCCCACGTCATGAATCTGCTCATTTCCTCTTACTCATTGCCATCCAACTGGTTTAAAGCAGGCCTACACAAGCTAATTCACTTCTGTTTTTTTTTCTTCCCAGACCAACTTTCATGTGCTTGCTGTTTGAAATTATAGAAAAGCTTATGCAACTTTGTCATGCCACAAGAACTATTGGCTTTCCATTAACCAAACGATAAAACCTACTCCTTAGAATATCAAAACAGAAATTCCATAGTTTTGTCTTCTTTACATTTTTTTCCTTTAAATCCTGATACTCTTTTCTCATCCCCACAAATAATATTTTGGCTGTGTTTTCCAGGTATGTGTGTTTATTCTTATTTCTTCACTATTACACAGAATGTTATGTCTTTGCCCTTCTTGTCCAGTTCCTACTCATCCTTCAAAATCCAGCTGGATTCTTTGCTGTCTTCCCTCTTCATAATGACTGATTCACCAGTGAGTAATCTAGTAGCTCACAAGCCATAAAATTAAGAGTTTAAGATTTTTTAATCTGTTGAATTATAACAAGATATTTTACCAGTTGGCCTCTTTCACCAGGCTGTGAGTTGTTTGAAGGCAGTGACAGTCTGGTTGATCTGAGTTCTCCTTCTGCCACTGGATACTCAAATGACAAGATTCAATGCCTGTAAATGAATGAAGGACAGAGATGACTACAATAAGAATCTCGATACAAAATTTTTGTTTTTTTGTTTTAAAGAGGATAAAACCAAGGAAAATAAAACAGAATAAAACCAATCAAAATAAACCAGTATAAGTGATGCAGGACTTCAAGACCTTACGAGATCAACAATAGTTACCATAATGCCTTTTTGTTGTCTTCAGAATAGCTGCAAATATCTTCAGACATAGTAAAAATTGAACAGAACAGAATACAATAAAAACAATGAATGCAATAAAGGACTTCAGAACAAGCCAATAGTAAATCCAAAATGGCTACCATAATATGTCTCGCGAACTTTCAAATAGCTGCTCATGCCATCAGATTTAACATAAACAAAACAAAAGAGAATAAAACCCGACCCGACAAAACAATGAAAATGATACGTTTTCCCGACCAGAATCACTTCCAGGTGAAGTCTTGTTTTCTCCCTCCGCAGTCCGAGAATGGCACTGACTCACAGAGAGAAGCTTGGGTGTGGCTGTCCCCACTCCAGCAGCAGCCTGTGCATGGCACTGGTTTCCCGGTGGGAATCACCTCCCATGTGAGGATGAGGCCTGGTTCTCTCCCTGCACCTGATATAAAATTACTAACATGCCATTTCTTACCCAGGCTTTCAAATCTCCACTAAGTTTATTTGTTATTCTTCTATAAGTTAATAGAAGTAAAACATCTAGCAAAATATCTGTGTTTGGCAATGTGTCATTCCCACCTATGCACATGCCACCCCCCCACCACAGTTTTTGAGATCATTTATATCCCTTTAAAGAATAATAATTACTGGTGTGGCCTATGACAAAGAACATGAAATATGTAATGAATTTGACATATAATTTCATCTCAGTCTTTTAAACATTAAATTAATTTATGTTTTTAGAGAAGACATCTCCCTTAGTTAGTATATGGTACTCAAATAGTATATTATTTGTTTGATTTTTTGAGGGTAGGGTGCTACAGGCTCCAGGATGCCCTTGAACTCACTGTGTAGCCCAGGCTGGCCTTGAACTCATGGCTATCCTCCTGCCTCAGTCTCTGGGGATTATAGGCTTGTACCACCATGCCTGGCGTATTTGTTTGCTTTTTGAAATTGATGTTTTTATAAAGTCTTTTTCTATTTAGTTTCTCCTCCTCATACCTCTCCTGACCACCTAATCCAAGCAAAAGCATATTGGTCATTTGTTTTTGGATTTTGTTTGCAATATTAGCTATAATATAGAAGAAATCATTTTAATTTGATCTTTCTGAAATTCCTACCCTAAAAATTCTCAGCAAGGAGTCACACTGGTCTCATTTGTCATCTCTGACAGTTGCAGTGCTGATTTGTACCCAGCTCCTCCAAGAGCTTGTTAGGTCATTTTTATCCAATTATATTTTACAGTAAAGATCATTTTAATATTGTGAGACAGAAGATGTTAGAAGAGACCCTGTTTGCCTAAAAAAATAAATGAAGATTCCTCCACAACCACCCACAAATCCATGCTGGCATTTGCTTTGAATGCCACAGCCCCGCATTATCTGACCTCACATCATCTCTGCTGTATTCTTGCCAAAGACAACTGTTGACCAGATGCCTCTCACAACATGATGTTGTCAAGTACAGAAGAATGACTCCAGTAAAAATAACAGATTTTTAAACCTTTAACAACTACCAACTGTAGTCATGTTTGTCTGGTTCTGCTGACAGCAAGATTTCTCTTTCTAATTAATTAAAAATAAAAGAAAGAAGATGCTCTAAATAGTGATGATGATAGATATGCTTTTCAAAGAGCTCCTAAGAGTAGTTCTTGTGGGGTTTTTGGAACTTCCCCAAATTAGACTGTGAGGAAAGTAGTACCAACTCAGTCACTATTCGCAGAAACCCTAAAAATTGAAGAAATGACCACAGATCAGACAAATATGAATTCTTTCTTTCTGGTTTCATTGTCTGAGCTCCAGGTTCTAGAAGGAAAATGGCCTATGTGAACATATTTCTTGTCTGGCTTGTTAGGGTCTTCTCCTACTCTATTCTTGTCTACCACGCCCCCTTGAAAATCATTCTCTTCTATTCTTGCACAATGATGGTATTACAGTGATGGTGACATTTCCTGTGGGAATGAGATAATGGTCTCTTTAACGTGGCCTTTCTTTTCTTCCACTTGAAAACCACCTACACTCTGAGGATACATTTTCCTCTGTTTAGGTCTCCATTTACAAACTCCTTTGCTGTCTCATCTGATGCAAATTTTATGACATTACCATTACTTACTGCTATAAAGGGTGTCAAAAAGGCTTGAGTTGTAAAAGTAATGAACTAGGAATAAAAGAAGTTATTAAAAAATACAGTGAATGCTTAAACAAGTTTATTACTGTAAGAAACACTTCATCATTAATCCTCCTCAAAAGACTTCCCCTTTCCTCAAGCACATTTATCCCATTGATGTTGCCACTTTCTGAAGCAGTTCTGGAAGTCCTCTCTCGTAAGTGTCTTTATAAGATGTGATTAAAAAATACAGTGAATGCTTTGCTTAGAACCATCCAATGGAAACGCAGGGCTTATAAAAACATGGTGTGTCCTCATCGACTTAATTCACTGGATCTGACAACTTGCAACCTCTGACTTTTCCCCAAAGTCAAACTGAACGTGAAAGGTATATGTTTTGACTTAATTCATGGTATCAAGGCATCTGTGACAGGCCAATTAGGCACCCACAAAAAAGAAATTCTAGGACTGCTGCAGAAAGTGGCAAAAAAGATGACACAAGTAGGTTCAAGCAGAGGGGGAGAAGTTTGAGAGTGACTAATGGCAATGTTTTCCCCCCTGTAATAAATTTTTTAAAGTTTAAATATTCACTGTAGTTTTGATCATACCACATATCAACCTTGAAGGAAGAGTCAAGGTAAAAAAAAATCTGATGACTTAATTGACAGAGGTTAATTTATCAAGGAAGCACATAATGATTGGTAAGTTATTTCATCCAGATTTTTATTTTTAATCCACAGTTAACAATCTATTTGAAGGGCACTTAAAATCTATCCTTCAGAGGCAGATTGCTGAGATTAATTGTTCCACTAAAGTGAGAGATAGCAGCATGGCACAGCACTATTAGAGGGAAGGGAAAATAAGAGAGCTGAGACATAGCCCAGTCTTAACAACTGACTATAACAAGCCAGCAGAAGGGAACAGAGACTTAAGCAAAGGTGCAGCAGCTTATCCTGGGTCAGACTGAATATGCCACACCTTGTATGAATCAGACAGATGGTCACACCCAGCTGCAGTGGAGGCTACGAAGCCTAACCTGTCTGTGAGGTAAGGATGGAGGGGAAACCAGCTGCAGTGAACAGCTAGTTATATAATTGCCAGCACAGGACCTGGATCAAGATGGGTGATCTCTGGCCCTCACTTTACTCAACTGTAAAATGAGAAAGGATGCCTAAAGTCTCACTTACGAGTCTGTTATCCGTGAAGCTAACTTGGTAATAGATCTGATTTAGCTACAATGTGTGTAGTTATTTATTAAAGGAATATTCCAGTATTTAAAAGAATTGTAAATTCTAGTAAGACATGGGCTATTTTGAAACTTTCTTTTAAAGAGAAGCATTCCCTGTGACCCCTTTTCCATTTCCCACCATGTGGGATGAGGTAGCTTTGCTTGCCTTTCTTCTTAGCCTCTTCTACCCCTTCCCCTCTCCTACTTAACCCCAGCAGGCTCATAAACAAAACACAACAGAAACAAAACACCAACACTACCACACCACCACTCCCTCCCCTCCAAGGTAATTTTGAACTCAGGCCAACTCCCTTTAGGATGGAAGCCAAGCATTTTGGCAGATTCCTTTGGAAGTTTGAAGCCAGAGTGCTGACAATTGAGACTTTAGTGAATGGGCCTGCAGAGGAGCCAGTATTGATTAACGACACACACACAAGCTGCCCAGAGAATGTTGGCTCTTGCTGGGGCAGTGATGTCATCCCTAGCAACAGGTGGCAGCCCTCTTTCTCTGAGCCTTCCTCGCAGAGGTCCTAGTGTTTCCAGTCATGAATGAGGAACAATAAGGCATCCACGGGGTTAACTGCCACTTTCACTAGCTCCTTTGTAGAGCTGAGGCCTTTCCCATAGAAATGCCAGTGGCTTGAACTGATTTCTTTTTTTTCTGCTGCCCAAATGTCAGATTCTCATATAAAAGTGGATCATGAGCAACTTTCACCACTGAGGCTTTACAATAGCACCATAATTATGTGTGTGCTTTCCTTGTGCAAATAGAAGTGATGTGCTTGCCCTGAGATCCTCACCAGGAAAGATCATCAGAGAGTTCAAAATTGCCTGTTGGGTTCAGATGTTACTTTTTAATCTCCTCTGGTTTGGGAGCAGAGAAGGCTTTATGATTGAGTGGCAGAATATAAGTTTATGAGAATTCACTGAGAGTTCTTACACGAAGTTGCCTGATGGATATCTCCCAGTAGCAGCTAATAATAGGGTTAAGGTTGGCCAAATGTAACTTAAATCAATAATGTTATACCAGGGATGGAACCTTTATACAAATGGTATATCTTCAGTACTTTCCATGTACTTACCACATAAGGTCTAAGATGCCAAGAAGAATGAAATATGACCCTTGCCCAAAATTAAAGATGCTATGGTGATCCAGGGAAAGTCAGTTTTTCCAAAAGTTCAGGTGATTTGGATTCACACTACCCTCAAGCTATGTAAGACCTTCCTTGAAGAAACAGAAATTGTTGTGGGATTGGTGAAATAAATGGGATTTGGACTTACACGTAAATCTGGACTCTACAGTCCAGAAGTTGTGTGACCTTAGTCTAATTATTTTGCTTTCCTGAACCTGAATGGCTTGACTGCCTTTGTCTGTAAAACAAGGGTGACGGTGCCTTTTTCCAGGATCACTGTGAAATTTAGAGTAAATATATTTGAAGCTTCGAGCAAGGTACCTAATATACGTTAAACTGCTTAATAAGTGAGTCTGTCCTGACAATAACATAGGTTTCCTAACTTTCTTACCTGTAAAATATGAGAGTTAGATGATCAACCTCTAAACATATTCTAAGCTTTAATGTTCTCTTGGGTCACACTGGCATTGATATAAACTTTCAGGGTGGGTAGGTTCAAGCAGCATTTCTGAACACACACAAAAAAAGGAGTCCCTTTCCTAGAGATTAGGATAAAATGTAGAAGTCATGAGCCAAGGACACTTAGATAATAGTGCCAAAGGCCGACTGTGGTAAGACATAGTTGTCTTCTGTGATTTTAATTTACAAGATTACAGGGGGTTGTATAAAACATCTCTGGCTTTCCACGACACTTTTTACAGTGCCATCAACCATGATTTAGCTAGATCTTTCTCCAGCTTATTTATGCTCTCATCCTATTCTCTGCCTTGTGAGAAAATGACTAAGTTCACTCTTGACACCTCAAGTAATACTTTCTTCTTGCTTGTAGAACTAATTCTTTTGCCCTTCAGAGCTTAGGCTTAGTTTCAGACAGAAAGATCCTAACTTCAAAACTTTCTAGCTTTATGTTCTCATAGTCCCTTCATAATTGTTAGCCTATAGTTGCAGGTTCTGGAGTCTGTGTAGCTGTAGTATAAATTGATTGAAATAACTTAGGCCCTCTGCAATCACATCACAGAGTCCTCACCACACAATGATTCCTTTCTTGATTTTCTGTGCATGCCTGTGTTCATTGTGTCCACGACTTTGCAAATATACGGATTTGGTGCCTATCCTTTGTCATGCTTATTGCTTCCAGACCTGGTCTATCATATTCACAGTTCACTCTGTGAACACAGTTACCAGTTCCTCAGTACTTTGACTATTTTGGTTATGGCCCATACATAAGAACAATTCACTTTTCTACCCTGGATTAGGATAAGATGGATGGTCATTCTATTGAGAGGCAGGGAAACAGAGTAATGGTGATTAAGGTTATGTGCTTTAGAGAAATACATCTGATTTTCAATCCCAATTCAATTGCTTTCTAACTATAGACCTTAGGGAAAATCATTTCTTGTCTGAATCACTGTTTCTAATCCATAAAATGGGAATAATCATGCCAACCTTTTCCATGTGATCTTGAAGAGTGCAAAAGAGCATATGACTGACTGATTTAGTTCTGAAGCATATTAATACTGCTGTTCAAAATAGGCAGCATGAAATGAAGAAGGAAAATGAATCAGATGCCGTATACCACCAACGGGCTTCATGCCTGTAGACCCCCTTTGTGCTTGTTCTCTGAACTGCAAGGAGTAAAAATTGTCATGTGAATACCACATTAGTATTTCCTGGCTAAAAGGTAATAACATAGAAGTAGTATCATTATTTTTATTAATGTTTCTATAATTATCCTGTTTTGGTGGTGCTCTGAGATGTTTTTCTTTCCTAATAATGTAGCATGTGCTTTATCAACATGCTTTTGAGGAGTGGACAGTCTCTCATTTATCTTAAAAGAATATGCTTGTGATAGGGACATTTCATTTCTTTTTGTGGAAATAGCTGCTTTTTATTCTGAAAGATTCCTTAAAAAGGGACTTTGTTGTCACAAATTTCAGTGGCTTCATGCTGATCAACACCAAATTCAGTGCCTTTCTCTGCTCAATTAGACAAAAATCACTGCAGAGTCTTTTCTAGATAGGGATCTGTGGCTACACTGCATGTTTCTTTATTAATGAAACACAGCAAATGGCACCCTTTTAGAGGATACTCAAATTACCTCGGGGAGGAAGCACTTTGTTAATTAGCTGAACTGCCTTGTTTGGAGATGAGCTATGTTAACACATCAAGTATCCTTTTGAGCCAGTTCACCTAGTGTCTGGGAACTCAAACCAGACAGTGTTTCATGACACAACTTTCCTGAATTCCACTGCCTGAAATTTTCTGTAGCAAAATGGGAATTAGATTGTTTACACTGCGATAACATCTGCAGAAAACATGGCTTTAGTTTCAAAACAGAAAAATAGGTCACATCTGTAGTGAGGAAATGAGACATATTAGAGTGGACAAATCGTCTGGATGCAAAACACTCCATGTCTAGCTAGAGCTTACTCATAGAACAAGAAGAAGACTAGGGAAGCCACTGAATCCCACGCTGATAATCAGTCATGTCACTCATTTTCTCAAAAACTGTTAGGTAACTTTCCATTTTGGTAAAAATAAATTCTTCAAAACCCTAATCCTGGAGATGTAAAGCCCTGCAAGCCTCTGCAGGCTCACTCCACACTGTTGCTCCATGGCTCCTGGTTCCGAAGCCATATTAGCCTTCCTTCACCTCCACAGATTCACCAAGTGCTTTCCTACCTCAGGTTGTATCTACATGCTAGAATATTTGCATGTTCTCAGTTTTCATACTGGGTCCATCACTCAGCACTCACCTTTAAATTGCTCAACTATCCTTTCCCTGTATATCACTATCTAAGTTTGGTCACTTTTCCTCTTCTGATTACACTCACTTCAAAATTACACACACACACACACACACACACACACACACACAAGGTTTCCAATTCAGTATGTGTACATTTATTTCTTTAATGTGTATCTGTCCTGCTGGACTGTATATTGCATTAGTAAGAATTAGATTCATATTTGCTCTTCCTTGCATCCTTTTTCCGTCTGAATAAAGCACTTAGATTATAATGCTGTCTTATTAAATGACTTATGGGACAAATTATTGAGTAAATTAGGTCCCTATTATGGTTCACACTAAGCAAACAGAATAAAATATACAGCAGGTACTTTCTCTTCCCCAAACCCATCCACGTATTCACAGTTCACAACACTTGGTGTTGAGATGTCAGTATTACATTTGAAAGACTTCTGTAGAGTCAGTTTGTCTACATGGTCTGAAACCCACTTACTGCTCGATAGGCAGGAAAATCTAACCAAAGCACATGTATTGCAGAAATGGACCTTGCAGTATTGCCAGGCATTGGAAATTTTGAATTAAATGCTGCTGAAACTTCTGCACTCCAGTTTAAATTGTTGCTACTTCTGATGGAAAATGCCTGGAAGCTGTATTTTTGTATAGTACCTGATGACTAGCATAGTTGGCATAATGAATGCATATCTCAGTATCAATTAAGTATTTTAAAAAATTGTCATCCAACATAGTGGTGCTCATCTATTTGCCTGTTTGCGATTTAACAAGATACATAGGTTAGGTTGTTTTTTCTTTCCCAGAGGATAGTGACCATGATGTGGCATGATTTGAAGTCTTTGAATCAGAGCAAAGAACTAAGATGTAACAATTATCCTTGACATATGGACAAGCAAAGGAGAAATCACATGTTTTTCACTTAGTATTCGAAGAGATGCCAAGTAAAAACAGAAGTGCATCTCCTTTGTTTTGCTGAAGGGCCAAACAGGTTAATATTATAAGGATACATATTTTTAATCACTATAATGGGGAATGTATAATTCTTATTTTCATCTAGAGAGTGGAAGAATATTCAGTGAGAAGTTGAAATTAGAATCCAGGTAGAGTTTGGTTGTCCACCTAGTAAAGATACTGCAGAAAAGATTGATACATTGGTTCTGAGATGAATTCTATAACTCTTTCCAATTCTTGGAAAGAGTAGTTACTATTTAGTTGTTTATTAAAAGCCAGTCAGGGTGATTTGACTTTGGCTAAGGCTACTTTACTGCCTACCTTGGTAATAGAATATCAAGCTAAACCTTAAAATTGGCTTAAAAAGAGAAATATACTGAAATTAGATTATTTCCTCAATTTTACAAGACCAACTCATACTCAGTGCTCTCCAAACATCATAAACTGTAAGTTTTTCCAGGTGTCATTTTATTTCTATTTTAACTATTAAGCATCCACTTATGTTCAGTTCAGCAAATACTAATGAATATCTGCCATATGTAGTTATTCAACAAATCTCTATTGCATCTTTACCATGAGCTGCATGTGTTACATACTGAGAACATAAATGCTATCCTTAGAGAAATCATAGTCAAGTTCAGACATATACATCAGATCAAGTCCAGACAATAGGAATTTTCTTATGCCACTTCGTGAGTGGAGTGAAGATTACAAAAGCCTTCCTGGCTAAGAAGAAGGGTTAGGAAGGCTTCCCTGTGAGTGTTAACTGACAGGCACCCAGATGCAAAGAAGATTGAGGCGTGTTTCCTAAAATGCCTAAATATTAGTTCTTCATGTGCTGAACTGCTACATTATTTTCTTACCTCTGTTATGATCTCTTTGCAAACTAGTCTATATTTTAGACTTGCAACTAAAAAAAAAAATAGTTTTGTAGGAGGCTGGAAGGAAGATAGCCCCAGATCTGAAGATGAGTAGGAAACCAGGTAAGTGAGGAGTCTTCCTTGACTTTTCCTGGCCTCCAATACATATATCATCTAGGCAATGTGCATGGTATGACGTGCATAAAACAAATAAAGTTATTTAGATATTTGGAAGATAAATGTTGTGATAGTTTGACTCCAAGGGTTAGGAGTTCCTACAGTTTATGTCAAGGAGAAAAAGAAAGATGTTTTGGACTGTTGCTATGGTGCACAGGGAAAACCATTGAGAACCTGGAGTCAATACAATATTACTACTCTCTCTTTGTCCCTCTTTGTCCTGTACCCTCTTGATCCTGCCTCTTGATTCTTAATTGTGTCACTTTACTTGGCTTTTTTAAAGGCATAAAACTATCAAGAAAAACATACATAATCAGAATTTTGAAAGAAATATGATAAATGAATTACATTCATTAAGATACCTTCATAATTAAGGCCTCTTTTGAGAATTAGAATTGTTAGATTTTATTCCCTGTTACTCTTCTGAAATTGATCTTCCTCTGACTCACTTTTTTTTATCATTTTAATGGAATAAGAATGCTTGTTACTCTCATAATTTAAAAAGATGTCCTGAGGATTCATTTCCTACAGCTTCAGTAGTTGTGAAAAACTAATTCTCAAACAGGAAGTGTGAGTGTTATTCTCTTTGTGATGCTTGAGAAATATTTATCTTCCATTTGTTCTGCCAAGAGGCCAAATGAGCAATGAGAAAAACCTGTCTTCTTAAGTTCAGAGAGAATCTCATCTATGCAATTTGAGAAAGAAAAAAGTTCCTAAATGCACAGCTAGGTCTTTGGAGAGTCTGTTCTCTGTAACTGTTTACTAGTTAACTTCCCAGTATAGAAAGACCTAACGTCCAGCCCAACAACACTTAAACCTAGAACTCAATGGTTAGCAATTAGGAGAAATTTAAAGCATACCCTGGAGGCTTCGAAAGTAAATATTTCTGTGGGCAGATGTGTTATAGCTGAATTAACTGGGTGTTTGTGCAACTGCAATGAATCGGAGCGATAACAGTCTTTATTGCCTGAAGATGTAGCCTGTGATTTCAAAATACAAGTGGTATTAAATGTTCCCAGTAGAGGTTCAAGCATTTTGCTAAGCAAACCATTGCTGCTGTCGGGTTATAATCATGCTGCCTCAGGTTATTTGTCCAATTCTAAGTAATGAGGTTCCCATCACCCTCTATTTGAGGTGTGTTTATCTTAGAACCAATTTGAACTTGGTTCAAATTGAATTTAAATTTTACTTGATCATATTTTCTGCTAAGAACCGTTTTGAGAAGAGTGAAACACAAGATTCATTTTTCTGATATTATTCCTTACGTAAAGGTTTTGCTAGAGAAAACATGATCTCCCCCTTTAGGCTGATTGGGTAATTTGGGTGATTGCTCCAGCCATTTATGTTAACAGGTGAAAATGTTGTAACAAGATGCTTTGGCCTGAATACTCTGTTTTTATCTGTTTCATCCTGAAACTATTGACAGAGTCAAGGTTTTATGAGGTCCCTGTATGTGCAATAACTTGAGAGGGGACAATGAGTTTATAGATGGAGTCCACACAACCAGAAAAAAAGAAACAGCAAATGCTTATACAGCAGCGAGCAGCAAATACATGTTTCAGCTTATGATGACTGTTGTTACCATTGTTGCAATACAATGCATTTAACCAAAATGAGTATTATTCCAAATGGGAATTTGTTTGGTTTGGGGTCAACTTAGGTTAGGATAAAGTAGGTGTTTATGGGTGCTCCTCGCCTGAAATGTCCCAGCTTTCATGCTAGGTATTCTATATGTGTCACTATAATGTATAAACATGTAAGGTTAGTGTTATGGCCTACCTAACAGATAAGAAAAGGGAGTTTTGCCAATGACACATTAAAAACAAATAGCAAAGCTGGTCCTACATTCCAATATGTTTTATTCTGCTCATCTTAAATATGCCTGAGGTCTACCTGATTGTCACAAAAGAAGTAACCTACCTGAAAAATTTCTAACAGAACTGAATATTCCTGCAAGCATCCAATTTTAATACATTTTTGTTAGGTAAATCAGTAAATGCGATGGAAATTAAACTGTGTTTGAGACAGAGACAGAGAGATACAGAGACAGAGAGATACAGAGACAGAGACAGAAATAGAGATGGAGACAGAGAGACAGAGAGACGGGGGGAAAGAGACTCTGACTACATAGTTCAGGCTAGGCCTGAACTCACTATGTCATCTAGGCTGGCCTCAAACTTGAGGTGATCCTCCTGTGTCAGTCTCCTGATTGCTGGAATTATAGGCATGTATCATACACCTGCTTTAAATTGGATTTTAAGGTAGGTAAGGTTGAGAAGAAGTAGATCTTCGACAGAGTAGGAGAATAGCTGAAATTTATCATTGCACATCCTTTTCATGTGCATATCTTTGTTGAAGCCTGAAATGGAAACCACTTTAATTGCTGTCTTGTTTTTGCTGAAAGTAATACCTTCTATTTCAGGTGGAACTTTTACTCATTCTCTCAAGCTATATATTTTAAAGTACTAGGTACTAACACCATGCAAAGAAACTTAGGGTTGGAGAAGAAAGCCCAGATTATCAGGTTCGGGTCAGACTTCATTTAATAGACTAGTAGAGACAGGGTGGTAGGGATGGCATGGATGCTATAAATGCACGAACTATGCAGCTACATTAGTTAATATTATCCCTGTGACAGGTCTAGAGACTGAGTCACATAGTGGTTATTTAACTTGCATTAGATTATAGAATATTCCAGGGGAGAAACTTGTACATACAGTTTTGTTCCTGGATTCTGGAGCCTTCTCATCATACTTACAATCTCTCTTACTCCAACCCAGAAATCCACTCACAAAAACTAAGGACAGGATAGAAGAAAATAAGCTGGAAACATCCATTCATAGATATGACACAGAACATCTCCACTTACACAGGTAGAAAAATACACCCATGTTAAAAAGACAGATATGTAAATGATGCTTTCCCAGAAAAGAGGAGAGCTGCTCTAATGATCACATTTGCATGAGACAAAAATGAACTCTAAGATTTGAATCTACTCCACTGACTTGAATGAGATTAGGTCTTTTAGCCTTCACAATGTCCTCTTTTGTCTACAGGTGAAGTTATACCCATCTCTCTGGAATTTCCTGCCAGGAGGATACTGACCATGAAGCATTGCTAGGGAACCACATTTCTAGTTCTGACCTTTCCTGACAGCCTCTTAGAGTCTCCTTTCTGATTCCCATATGCTATCCTTCAGACTTGTTCTCTGACAAAGAATATCCAGAAACTTTTAGTGATGGAATCAAAACCAGTACTTAAGATATTTACTCTAAAAACTGAAATACAACAAAATGAGTGCAAAGTCTTTAAATGTAAGGATGGGAGGACTTTAGCAAAATTTGTTGACACTTATTTATCAGGGGCATTTCATGCATCACAGTACTTTTGAGTTCTGAGGATGTGGCAGTAAATAAAACAGAGATGAAATACCAACTTTTCATTGCTTACATTCTACAGAAGGAGATAGATATTAGTAAATGAATACATACAGGAAGAAAATGGTTTCAGCTAGATGGTGTCAAATAAATAATATGCAGGGAAACTTCAGATAGGTTGATCAGAGAAAGCAAGCATTTTCTCAGGAAGTGACATTTGAACCGAGGCCTACTTGATAAAGAAATCTGGCCCTGCAGACATCTGGGTAAAGGAAGGAGGATATTGAGCAAGGAAAGGTCAAGGACAGAGGCTTAAAAAAATGGTTTGTGTGGTCAAGAAACAGGAAGAATTTCAGAGTAGTTGGATACTAACAATAAATCAGCAATAGTTTGAATTGAGTAGAATTTATTTTAGGTATGAAGACTCTGATTTCAAGATAAAGTGGTTACCAAGAGGAAGGGCTGGAGAAGGATACACCTGCAAGGGGGAAACCTTTAGAAAGAAGTAGAGAAACCCAGATGGTGAAAGTTTTGACTCTTAAAATTAGTGTGGCATTTGAATCCCATTAGTCTTCCTCAGTTAATGGGGGTTCCACAAGAAACTTAATTGGATAAATCCTACTTCAGTTTATTTCCTTAAAATAAAAGCACTGTCCACACACCAAATTTGTACTTTTTTGCAGAAGGATTGGAGTGAGAAGCGTTGGGATGTGGCCCCCTACCTACTGGGAACCAAAAAGTTAAGTGCGGATTCTTGTCTGCCAATGCTTTTGCAGTAAATGTAAAGACTGAATGGCAGATAGAATAAGACTATGGGAAAACCATTTCTATGCATTTTTCAAATATTTTGACCAGTTGATGGAGTAATTTTAGAGAAACAATAAGAGATAAAGGTTAAAAGGAAGAGCCTGTGTCCTTGGGCTTAAGAAAAAGGATTCTGGAGTCAGACAGCCTGATTGAGTTTCAGACTTCTGTCATTTGCTAATTGCAAAACCTCTGAAAAGTCACTTGGTCTTCCTAAGACTCAATCTCCTCCTCTATAAAATGATGGTAATAATAATAATATTTAATAGTTTAGAATTATTTTCAGTTTTAAATGAAATTTTGTATGTAAAATGTTCAACATGCCATGCCTGCCACATAGAGAATTGTCAGAAAATGTCATTTGCTTTCAATTATATTAAGAAGAAACTGGAGAATTTTTAGGAATGTGTGATATGTGAGAAAAGATAAAAAGAAGTTACAGGGACTGGGTATTTAGCTCAGCGGCATAAGTGCCTGCCTGTCAAGCATGAGGTTGTGAGTTCAATGCCCGGTTCAAAAAAAAAAAAAAAAAAAAAGAAGTAATAAATTAGTTCTGAGTGTTTTCAAGTAACAGCATTAACTATTTAGAGCTTTGTGTTGTGTAAATGAATCTGAGAAATCCTTACTCCTCTATGGGTCCTGCTTTGCTCATCTGAAAGCCAAAGTAAATGCCAGGGCAAGGTTGTATGCACTCTCACCTGGGTCCAGCTTTGAAAATCTGTTTGGTAATCACAGAAACTCAGCATTGAGTTAGGATGTGAATGAGGTAAACCATCTTTTCAGTTTGTGCAATTCAGAGGAATTTCTGGTAGGCAAGACTGAAACTTACAGTACTAAAATCAAGACTGTCTTGGGTACATTGGCCTGTTTGGTCACCCCGCAGCACATTCATTGCTTCTGAGAGGAGACTGAGGGCGTGGAGAAGCAGCTCCATTTGTAAAGGCTGTCTGACTGGCACTCCATGCCTTCCCCACCTGTTGCTTTGTTAGGATCAGGTACTTAGTTGGAATGGGGGCCTGGTTCCTTTGTTCTGAGCCTGACAGCAATGGAGAAGAAATTTTTCCCATTATCACCTACAGTGCTGTTGCTTGATGTGTAAAAACGCTTCCATGTTAGAGAGTTCAGAGAGCCCATAGCAGAGCTAATTGCATGCCTATAAGAGAAAAGGTATTATTTTGCTTTCATTTCTAATAATATGTAAAACAAAATTCTAAGGTTTCTCCTAAGATCTCATGAAGTAATTTGGAAACAGGTTTGGGAATCTTTTTTACCTCTGGGCTTTTTCTTTCCCATCAGAATATAATGAAAATTTCTTCTCCTCCTTGTCCAAATGGCAAACTTGTGTACTTACTCCAGCCAGAGAACCCTGCCTGAGAGCCCGCGTTTGCAGCCCCAGGGATGTTGTGATATTGCTAAAAACTGACCCTTTTGTGCCCTCAAGTTGTCTTTTGCATAATTATACCTGAGCCTTTAACCACATAGCCCTAATTATTTATTCATTGCACATTCCCCATTACACTTAGCATTTCTTGAAAGCCAAGGACCACAGTGCCAAGTCACCACTGGGGCTAGCCAACATTGTAGTTCATGTTGTATTAAAGACCCAGCATTCCACCCTACTCCCCCGACCCAAAAAAAGCAAAGCAAAGAAGAGCTGAGGAGACAATGGAACATGACCTGCCTGTGTCCTGTCTATCGCTTTGGTCTGTTAATGTGAAACCTTCTGACAACTTTATTTTTTTCTTGGTAAAAATGAAACTGCAGTTTCAAACTTGAGTTGAACTAGCTCAAGTCTCAGGTTTTCTAGTGCCCATGTATTAATGTGACTCAAAAGAATTAAAATTACAGCAAAATTAAATAATCTTCTTGAGTGGATGTTAAACCAGGCACCAGACTGCATGACATGTAGCATTGACAGGTACAAGTACTAATTATCCACTAATTACAACCACAGTAGCATTGAGCTCGTTTTCACTGAGAATGAAGGACTGACACAGTGTTGTGAATGGTTTAAAAGTCTACTCTGACTCTATACATAGTCATTTATTTGTTCAGAAGATTCTGAATTTCTCAGAGTGCAAACAAAGATGAAGGCTTCTTTTAATCTGGTTGGCATACTCACTTGACTAGCTTGTTTTTACATTGTGTACCTACGATTAGACATCCTAAGACTCAAAGAAAGAATGTGAAGCTACTCAAAGTGCAAGAAACATTTTGCAGTTATACTTCTGGTCCCGTTTCTAGGCTGACTATATGGGAGAGGATGGAAGTGAATGTTGGGGTGACAGGTATGGGAGTAGGGAAGGAGAGACAGAGGAATCTGAACTGGAATGCTCCACTGATCTATCACTTTAAATTTGCCAGTGGGTGAACCCCATTTCAGTTCTTCTGTCACACTTCCAGATCCTGAATAGGAGCAAAACATGAACAACCTTCCTCTATCACCACCAAAGGCACTATTAAAGGGAGGCAAACAAATAATTGCAGTCCTGTATACTAAGGGCACAGTCAGCAGACTTAGCTTCTTAGTAATGTAACCCTCATTAAAATGATATGTATTCTGTTGTTTTGTGCCTAAATAGGGAATAAAAAGGATCTAGAGAAAGATGCAGTAGCAGTCTTTAGGGCTACCACCCCTCCCTTGCCCCTATGCCACAGGGGTTTGTTGTTCTCTGATTTTTATCCTGACTTTTAAAAAATTTCTTTCAGTGGTTCTCTAACTTAGCTAGCAGTTCTTTTTTTCTTTTTTCTTTTCTGAACAAGAAACTGAAAGTGTCACCTAAGTTATCCTTTGGACAATACATGCATGTTCCAGATTTTTGGTAGTATTTCGAAAAGATTAGTTCATCAGTACAGCCCGAAGTGTGTTTTTTTTTTAATTTTAAAGAGAAAAAACAAAAAGCAAAAAACAAACAAACATAAAACAACAACAAAAGCAAAACAATAACAAAAACAACAAAATAGTGATATAGGATTTAAAAAAAAGATGATAGGAATTTAACAATAGTTGTTATATTGCATATTCTTATCTTCAAAATAGTTATTTAGATTGCCAGATGCAGGCATGCACAGTTGATCAAACAATATGAGCACTAACTGTTCCTTTCCATAAACTAATAGAATTAATGATATGATTATCTTTGCTATCTTGTGTTTATATATAGATTTTTTTCCCCTTTTCCCTTCTTTCTTTTCTTCTTTCCCCCATCCCAGTTGTTCTTTCTGTTGGAGCAGATTCTTTCCCTTTCACTGTATCTATTGTAACTTTTGGATCTTACTTACTCTTTTCAGTCTCTTATAATATGGAGCTAATATGGCGCTTACACAAGTGAGTCTGATTTATTTCGCTTATGAGTATGGTCTCAAGTTGCATCCATTTACCTCTAAAAGCCTTGAGTATATCCTTCTTTATAGGTGAGCAGTACTCCATTGTATCAAAATGCCACATCTTTTTATCCATTCCTCAGTTGATGGGCATTGTTTCCAAGATCTGGCAATTACAAATTGTGCAGTTATAAGCTTGAATGCATATATAATGCTGTGGTATGATGTTTTCAATTCTTTTGGGAAAATACCCAGAAGGGGAATAGCTATGTTGAATACTTCTAATCCTAGTTTTTTGAGGAATCTCAGTACTGGTTTTACCAGTCTACACTCCAAAAATGGAGAAGGGTTCCTTTATTCCCACAGCCCTTCAAGCATTTATTTTTCATTGATTTCTTGATGTTAGTCATTCTTTCTGGAGTGAGAGGATATCTCAGTGTTGTTTTAATTTGCTATTGCCAATGATGTTGAACATTTTTTTCAAGTATTTTTTTGCCATTTATATTTCTTCATCTGAGAATTGTATATTCACCTCAGATGCCCATTTTTTAATTGGGTCTTTCAATTTGGGGGGCCTGATTTATTTTGGATTCTATATACATTCTAGATTGAAGTCCTTTGTCTGGGGGACAGTAGGCACAAATCTCTTCCCAGTCTGTGAGTTTTCTTATCACTCTTTTGGTGCTTTTGATGTGCAAGAACTTTTTAATAAAATGAGATCCCAGTTGTTGATTCTTTGAAGTGCTTTCCGTGCAGTTTGGTTTTTGTTTGTGAATTCTCTGCCTTCCCCTAGATCCTTGAGATTTCTGCCTACTTTGTCTTCCAATAGATTCAGTGTTTTGGTCTTAATATTTAGATCTTTCATCCATTTTGATGTTAGTTTAGTGCATGGTAATACGCATGGGTCTAGTGTCAGTCTTTGGCATGTGGAAAGCCAGTTTTTCTAGCACCACTTATTAAAGAGGCTATCTTTCTTCCAGTGAACATGTTTGGCACCTTTGTCAAAAATAAAGTGACTGAGTTTGTTTTGCCAGTACCAAGCTGATTTTCTTGTTACAGGTTTGTAGTATAATTTCAAGTCTGGAATTGTGATGCCTCCTGCCTTGCCTTTGTTGCTCAGGATTGCCTTTGCTATTCTAGGTCTCTTCTGGCTCCAGATGAATTCTAGGAATTATTTCTCTAGAACTGTGAAGTATGATAGTGGTATTTTGATTGGGGTTGCATTAAATTTGTATAATAGTTTTGGGAGTATGCCCATTTGCACAATGTTGGTTCTTCTTTATCCATGAGTAATGGATATCTTTCCATTTTCTGAATTCTTGATTTATTTTTACAGAGTACTGTAATTCTGTATGTATAAATCTTTTAATTCCTTTGTTAGATTGATTTCTAAGTATTTCATTTTGGGGGGTGTTATTGTGAAGGGTGTGTTTTCCCAATTTTATCACCCAGTGAGTGCATTGTTTGTGTACAGGAATACTATTGACTTTTGAGTGTTAACTTTGTGCCCAGCTATGCTGCTGAATTTGCTTGTGAAGTCTAGAAGTCTGTTCATGGAGGTTTTGGTGTTTTCTATGTAGAGTATAATGTCATCTGCAAATAATGATAATTTAACTTATTCCTTTCCTATCCTTATAACTTTTATTTCTTTCTCTTGTCTAATTGCTCTGGCTATTGTATCCAGAACTATATTGAATAGGACTCATGATAGTGAACATCTTTGTCTTGTTTCTGATTTTAAAGTGAAAGTTTACAGTTTTTGTCCATGTCGCATGATGTTTGCTGTTGATTTGTTATATATATATATATCTTTTGCCAGATTGAAGTAAAGACCATCTATATGATTTTATGTAGGGTTTCTGCCATGAATGAGTGTTGGACTTTACCAAAAGCTTTTTCTGCATCTATTGAGATGATCATGTAATTTCTGTCTTTGGCTCTGTTAGTAAGGTGTATAACATTTATTGATTTGCATTTGTTGAACCATTCCTGAATTCCTGGGATGAATCTCACTTGGTCATGGTTTATAATCTTCTTTATGATTTGCTGCATTGTGTTTGCTAGTATTTTATTGAGGATTTTTTTGCATGTACGTTCATTAGGGAGAATGACTGGTAGTTATGTTTTATGGTTGGGTCTTTCTCTGGTTTTGATATCAGGCTAATATTTGCCTCCAGAAATGAGTTAGGGAAAATTTCCCTTTTAATTTCAGTGAAGAGTTTGAGGAGTATTGGCATTAAATCTTCTCTAAATTTCTTGTCGAATTCAGGGGCAAGTCCATCAGTACCTGAACATTTCTTTGTTGGTAAGTTTTTAAATTAGTTTTTCAACTCATTAACTGATATTGGGTTATTCAGGAATTTTATATCCTCTTGATCCAGCTTTGGTAATTCATATTTTTCCAGGAATCTGTCTGCTTCTGTGTTTTCCATCCTGTGAGAGCATAGATTTTCAAAGTAAGTATTGATGATCTTCTGAATTTCTATAGGATCTGTAGTGATTTCACCCTTTTGATTTCTTCTTGCATGAATTTGAGTTTTTTCTTTCCTATTTTTGATAAGGTTGGTTAGGGGTTTATCAATTTTATTTACTCTTTCAAAGAACCAACTTGTTGATACATTAATTCTTTGTATTGTTTTCTTAGTTTCACTTGCATTAATTTCTGCTGTAATCTTAATAATTTCCTCCCTTCTTTGAGCTTTGGGCTTTGGGTTTAGCTTGCTCTTCTTTTCCTAGAAGCTTGAGGTGCAGCATTAGGTTGTTTATTTATGCTTGTTCCATTTTCCTGATGTGAGAATTCACTGCTATAAATTTTCCTCTGAGGACTGCTTTCATTGTGTCCCACAGGTTCTGGTAAGCTGTATTTGCATCTTTGTTCAATTGTAGATATTGTATAATTTCTTCTTTAATTTTTTCTGTGATCCATTATTTGTTTAGGAGAGGGTTATTTATTTTCTATGTGTTTATGGAGTTTTTGTGTTTTCTTTTGTTATTAATTTCCAGTTTCATTGCACTATGGTCATATAATATGCATGGAATAATTTCAATTCCTTTACAATTACTTAAGCATGTTCTACAGGTTAATATATGGTCTATTTTAGAGAACATCCCATGTGCAATGGAAAAGAATGTGTATTCTGATGATATGGGGTGGAACACTGTGTAAACATCTACTAAGTCCATTTGTTCACAAGTTTGGTTGAGTTCTGTTATTTGTTGACTTTTTGTCTAGCTGATGTATCTCTTTATAATAATAGAGTGTTGAGGTCTCTCATGATAATTGTATTATTTCTTATTTGATTTTTCATGTCTATTAAGATTTGTCTTATGTAGTTGGGTGCTCCTATATTTTGTGCATACATATTTATGATTGTTATCTCTTTCCCTTGAAGTTTTCCCATGACAAGTATGTAGTGACCTTCTTTATCTCTTTTGATCATTCTTGGTTTGCAGTTCATGTTATCTGCAAATAGAATAGTTACCCCTGTTTTTTCTGGGTTCCTATTCCATGCAGTATTGTTTTCCATCCTTTGACTTTCAGTCTATGAATTTTCTTTTGAATTAAATGTGTTTCTTGTATACAGCATACTGTTGTATTTTGTTTCTTGATCCAGTCTGCCAGTCTGTTTCTTTTGATTGGTGAATTGAGGCCATTTACATTGGTGGTTATAACTGATATGTTATGATTTATCTTTGTCATGTTATTTTCCTTTTGTTGGATCCCTACTTTTTCTCTCTGTTTAAGTGCTGCCCCTGCTTGGTGGTTTCTTTCTGCTGTTGTTCTTGGAATTGTTGTCATTTTTTTTTTATCTCTTTCTAGAGTATATTTTAATACTCTAGGTAGGGTTGGTTGATGGTCATGAATTTTTTCAGTTGTTCTTTGTCATGAAATTATCTTATTTCTCCACTGATTTTGAAAGATAGTTTTTCAGGATGCATCAGTTTGGGTTGGAAATTGTTTTCTTTCAGGACTTGAAATACTTCACTCCCGGTTCTTCTTGACTTTGTTTTGAGAAGTCTGCTATGATTCTGAAGGACTTTCCTTCACAGGTGATCTGTTTGTTTACTCTAACAGTTTCTTCCATGTTTCTGTCTCCTGGACTTGTTCTGGGTGGGCTGGAGGTCTGAGATTGCATTTTACTCCTTTATTTTGTCATTTTCCTAGGTTCCTCCAGATAAGATGATTGAGTCCAAGGCTCTTCCCACACTGAATGACTGTCCTGTTGTGTAGAGAAATGGGCCAGGCACTTGGGTTCCTCTGATCCAAGATTCCTAGGGTGATGGAAAAATGATGGGTGGGACTTTGGCCCTCCCTCTACTCATCGCAGCTCCTGGAGGGTCTATGGGTGGGGCTTTTCCAGACCTGCACTTCTCCCTGGGGCACTCTACTAGTGGCACTGGAGTACTCAGTGAGCTGAGCAGGTTCAGCTCCTCCTGCCCCCATGTGGGTGGCCAAGGCACACTCCCAAATTTTGGTGCCAGTGCACTGTACTGAGCTGGACAGGGCTTGGCACCTCTGGAGCCTGTGTGACTGGCCAGGATACTCCCCTGATTCATGGCACTGGAATACTACACTGGGCTAGGTGGGTTTGGCTCCTCAGGATATACATGGCTAGCTGAGGTGCACCCCCAAAGTATGATGCTGGGGCATTGTGCTGTGCTTGGTGGGGATCACTACCTCCAGAACCCATGTGACTGGCTGCAGTGCTCGCCTGATGGATAAGAAGTGTGCTCTTAGCAAGCCATTTTACTCATTTTTCATTATGAGTCACCACAGAGTCTTTTGTGGACCTAGAGAATTCAGAGATGAGTTATTTTTGGTAACATCACCCTTTCTGATTTCATTTTTCTCCCACTGCTTTATTCATTTTTGAGAAATAAAACAAGATTGAGCCCTCTCATACAGGTTACCAATCCCTATTTATACATGACAGATTCTTGGATAAATAACATAATTTAGTTAAACAAAAAGTAAACAAAAGGAGAAATAGAATACATATTAGAAAGAGTTAAGAAAACCTCATTAGCCTTGGCAATCTACCATTTCCCACCATTAACCTCAATTAACAACGCAAACTGCAGACTCTTGGCATATACAAAAAACATGGCACTTCATGAAACTGTAACATTTTATATTAAAAAACCAAAACAATAATTATCACAGCACATAATTTCATTTTAAATTTATTTAGAAGCTTTTCCCAAAAAGAATTAGGTTTTTACAAACCATAATATAAATGCTAAGCATGTATTCCCATATACCTAGGTCACTGAATGCTTTGGATGATTTTATGTGTTGTATAATGTATTACATACCCCCCCATACACATATACTTATGTACATATTTTATTACATAATCTTTAACTGTGGTTTATGATATAAAAACTGCTACTGAATTATATGTTACAATTTTAGCTTTTTCACTAAGTACACCAATATTTATTGATCGCCTTCATATGCTTGGCTCTATGTTAACTGTGAAACATAGGAAGGTTATCTTAGTTTCTTAAAAGGTATTCACTTAAAGAACATTAAATGCATAAATGCACAAGTGCCTAGGAGAGACCACAGTCTGTTAAAAAATCACAAATATACAAAGTTTAGAATAGAATTGTTTGTGAAAGTCTCAGCAAGAGAGCAGAAGGTATGTACAATTCTTCTTCTCTGATTCGTATGACATTTCTTCCAAGCAGTTGTAAATAGCCCTAACCTCTCTTCTATTTTCACTTACTTTTATAAGAGGAAAAATATCATGCATTATCAATAGTGAGGAAGATGTTATTTGCTGCATTGTGAAAACACTGCTATGATACACAGGAAGAAACTGAAGCACATAACATTTTAAAAGACACTGTGTTTATAAATAATAAAGCACAAAGTTAATCATTCTTGAAAGAAATGGTACTTCTTTCCAAAGAATGGAAAGAGAGTGAAATTCCATTAATTCAGACTCTCATTGAAGATGATTTTATAGCTGTTGAAAATGTGGATTCCAGAATATTTCAGGAAACACATGTTTACTGCTTTCAAATAAACACATAAAGTTAATGCTTTTATTAACATAGTGCTGCCAAGCAAAAGACCTGCTTGGACAGACTCTAATGAATAATTACATAGGCTGTTTGCAATTAGAACATCAAAATGTGGTTATTAAAATTAAAGTGCTGTGCAAATTTTTTGTCTTGCGTGTATTAACTATTTCTTTGAGACATTCTGTCTTATTAATTTAACTACGTGGTACAAAGGTAAACTTCAACCAGGCATGGAACTATTTTTTTTTTTATTTTAAAGAGGATGAAACCAAGGAAAATAAAAAAGAATAAAACCAATCAAAATAAACCAGTATAAGTGATACAGGACTTCAAGACCTTATGAGACCAACAGTAGTTACTACAATGCCTTTTTGTTGTCTTTAGAATAGCTTCAGATATCTTCAGACATAGTAAAAATCAAACAGAATAGAATAGAATAGAAACAATGAATGCAATGAAGGACTTCAAAACAAGCCAATAGTAAATCCAAAATGGCTACCATTATATGTCTTGTGAACTTTCAAATAGCTGCTCATGCCATCAGATTTAACATAATCAAACAAAACAAAAGAGAATAAAGCCCAACCCAACAAAACAATGAAAATGATATGGTTTCCCTGCCAGGAACACTTCCTGGTGAGGTCTTATTCTCTCCCCCTGCAGTCTGTGAATGGCACTGACTCACAGAAAGAGGCTTGGGTGTGGCTGTTCCCACTCTGGCAGCAGCCCATGCATGGTGCTGGTTTCCAGGGGGGATCACCTCCCAGGTGAGGGTGAGGCCTGCTTCTCTCCCTCTGCAGTCCACAAATGGCGCTGACTCAGAGAGAGAGACTTGGGTGTGGCTCCAGTCATGGAACTGCTACAAACTCTCAGATAGGTGAGATGAAAATTAATGAGATTTTTACAGTGTATAGATATAAATTTAAGATAAAGGCAAAGATTTGAAATATGTGAAAATTAACTGGAAAATGTGTGTTTTTTTAAAGCTGATAGTCTTCTAATAACATTCAAAATTTTCCTTTAGAAATGATGTTTTTCACAGATTTTTAAAAATTTGATTTCAAAACATTGTTCCTACTTAAGAGGCCTTATATAAAGTATAGTGTAAAAATGGCTTTAAAGAATTACATGCCTACAAAGCACACATGTATTTTCAGGAATTTGCACATTTTCTGAGTAATTTGCACTTTGTCCATCCTCCTGATTTTATTGTCACATGAAAACAGATGTAAAAAAAATTACTTGCAATGAAATGATTTCCGAGAGGAATGCAGTGCTGTTTTCACACTTCTGGAGTGTGGCAGGCATCAAAGAACATTCTAGTGTTCATTTGAACAAACAGAAGCAAACTTGAACTTTCACTTGCCTGGTTATTAAATTTTCAGACATTGTTAGAGTGACCCATCTAGTGATAATAAGGTTTTATTTTGAACATAATTAGGAACAGCACCCCAGTGCTCTTGGAATTTAACAAAAAATAAAGTATAATGCATTGCTTTTTACAGATGCTATTTCTGCTTTTTAAACAGCATCTGATAAGTGTAAGGCTCCATGCTAAGCCCTTCGTCCTTATTGTTTCTAACCAAGCCTGCCCATATGGAAGTGACAACTATCACCAGTTCAGAGAAGAGAAGATTGAGATTACCTCTTTGTTCATACAGTTAAAAAGTAGCAGGGCCAGGAATTTAAACTCAGGTTTATCATTTTCATTAAATTTCTCTTCCTTCAATCTCAGATGAAGATTTCACATTTTAACCTTCTCCAACTTCTCTATCAGAATCTGATCCACTACTAAAGTTCCAGTATAAATATAACTTACTTACTTATCTTTTCCACTTTCACAGTTCAGAATTGATCTTTCCTTCTTTGGCCCACTCAGAGTTGTCAAAAGCATATATTAAATCTTGCCTTGTGCTGTATACATATGTGTTGCTGTATACATCTGTCTCCCTCACTGGATTATTTTTATTCAAACAAATACGGGCCTTACTGTTGTACCTTCTGTGTTGTTCCCAATGTATCTGTGTCTAAATATGCCTCTGTGGGGAAGAGGGAGCATCACCAGCGTGATGGTTCTTCCTCTGCTAGGGAGATCCTGGGGCCAGGTGGAGGAAGATGGGTGAATGCTACGGGCAGTTAAAGAAAGCACCAGAAAAAAGATGTAGAACTGTATCAAAAATAAGCCAGAATTGAGTCATGAGGAAGTATTGTTAGATTTATGGTCAAAACAAATGTGGCAACCACCTAAAGTAGTCCTTTGCTGGAGGATTCAGAAAAGAAGTTCAAGAATTCAGATAGGAATATGCAGGAGACTGTGTTTCAGGTGCCACCATGTTTGATTCTTTTGTGTGTTATTGGTCTTTCAGTTCTGTTGTGTTATAATGTTGTTCATGGTGGGAAAACTAGACCAGTTAAATATGACAAAATTTTAATTATCAAAACCCCATTATCCAAAAGATAACAATTGTACATAAAGTGATTTTCATCCTTAACTGAATAGAATAGTAGAATAACCTAGATGATTTTTGAAAACCTCTAGGCATAAGACTTATTATCCATATCAAGTAATGCAGAACCCTGGATATGGAACCCTGACATAATTATTTTTTTAAAACTCCATGTGATATCAGTGTGCACCCAAGACTGAAAACCAACAGGGGTATAGACCCAAGCTTCTGAAAGTTTAATGTGAGTGCAGATACCCAGGGTCTAGGACAGCCTCCAGCTCTACATTTCTAACCAGCTCCTGGGTAAAATTCATAGTGCTGGTCCATGCCATACTCTGAGTAGCAAGTGCATATACTATTCTCTCATGAAATTTAATAGTAAATGAAAGAAAGATTTCTTCTAAATAATTATTTGAATAAGTTACTTAAACTTGGAACATAAGTTTCTTATCTGTCAGATAACAGGATGAGTAGTAGACATCTTATGTATTTTTGTCATTATTGTTGTTGTTCAATGTTTGGAAACATTTGAAGGGAATCTCAACATAGGAAGGAAACAAAGTTAGACCACTGAACCCATATGATGTTCCTGGCAGTATTCTTCAGGCTGAAGATATGATTAACATTATTTGTGCATTTATTATGTGCCAGGAAACAAGCTAAGCATTTTAAACTGATTACTTGATGTAATAAGCTCCATTTTATAAATGAAGAAGCAGAAATTTAGGAAATTAAGTAAGTTTCCCAAGGACATGCAGCTGCTTGGGTTGGCTTGGAATGGAAAGCCAGTCTGATGCCAGAACCTGAGTACTGGTTAGTGTGGTGCTAACAGTGTTCCAGGATGTGTCCCAGACTCAGTGACTTTTAGGATCTATCTATATAATGTAACTTGGATTGCCAGGCACTTCTTCCTTACCCTGATCACCTAATATTTGGAATTTTATAAAAAAAAATCTTGGCGGTAAAAGAAAACCAGGGAGATATGTGCCATATTGTACATCTAAGCACATATACCAGTGGTATGTTAGTGGCACCTAAAGATGGGATCATTTTAAACAATATTCTAATTATTGGTTCACCATCTGCAGCTCAATTTCTTTGAAGAAAATCAATATGGCATTCAAGGTGTAGCTAAATAGCCTAGAGAGCCTTTCAGGTGTATAAATGCTTCCTCATTCAGGCTGAATCAGAAAGCAGAGCTGGAGGTATCTATGCAATTGGAAGGGGTTCTGATAAGAAGAATTCAGGGGAGAACAGATGGGACTGGGAAATATCAAAGCAATCTGGTAAAACTGGCTCTAACTATGTTTGTGTGCATGTGATACATACATATATGGATGTCTGTGGCAGGACCACCAGTTATAGAACTATTCTCTGGAAAAGACCTCTGGAAGTATTCTTCATACATCTTTACTACTCCCTCTCTTGTTGAGCCTACCTTATTCTTCACCCTGATGACAGGTTGTCCTTATCCAGGTGCCCTTGATTTCTCTAGTCTATACTGACTGGTAGAGGAAGGAAGCAGAGCTGACAAATCTCAGAAGTCTTCCTCTGGGTTGCGGACAACTCTATCTGACAACTACACTTGTAGGGAAAGTGCAAAGTTTGTGCCAGAATCGACATTTTTCTTTCCCAAACTGACTTTTGTGCTTCTTACTTTAGCAGCTATAGAATCCTGAACCTGAAGGAGTGTTTCTGGCAGAAGAGTGCTGCCTGAGACTTCCCTGATGCTAAGGCAGAATTGGGAAATGCCATCCATTGGCTTGCAGAGGAAGAAAATGAAACATATCTGTCAGTGAAATCCATCAGCTCTAAACCATATTTGCCCCACTGCATTCTCAGACTTTGATTGTAAATGTAGCCTTCTCTAATGGAAGAAGCAGGTGTTGGTGAAGTCATTTGACTAGGAGCCAGGAAGTGTTGGTCCTTTTTCTATTTAAAAGCACACACTTATAGTTAACTAATACTTCTTGCTTTCCCCTTTGTGAGAAATATGTATATGAATGTTTTGACGTTGTGTTTTTTTTGTGTGTGTGTGTGACTAATTAAAAAAACAAGAACACAGCACCTCCTGCACCTGATTAGATGACTCACCAGGTCCTGCTTGGCTAGGCTCAGGACCACTGGGAAGAAATTGGGGAAGGGTGAGAGAGAAGAAAAAGAGTAGAAGAATGATCTCCTTAGAACTGTTTAGTATTATTATAGATTTCTCACACTGAAAGGATGCTTTTGGACATCCCCAAGTGAGGAAAAGTTAAGATTGACTGAAATCTCATAGCCAGAGTGATAGAGTGCTGCTGAGTGACAGGGTGATACTGAGACACAAGAAAGCCCCTTGACTCCTAGGCAAATAACTTTCCAAATAGCCTGCTGCTTCTATTAGAGAGACAATAAAGACTCTTCAAAATTTAGAGTCCTTCTACTGTCTAAATTATATGAAGAACTCAAAACATCAAACTCCCCAAATTTAAAGACCCAATCCAAAAATAGGCATCTGAAATAGACATATCTCAGATGAAGAAGTAGAAATGGCAAATAAATATATGAAAATATGTCCAATATCACTGGTAATTTGAGAGATGCAAATTAAAACAATACTGAGATTCCATCTCTCCAGAAAGAATAATTATTATCAAGAAATCAACCAATAACAAATGCTGGCAGGGATATGAGTAAAAAGGAACTCTTCTCCACTGTTGAGAGTGTAGACTGGTGCAACCTCTGAGGAAATCAGTGCGGAGATTCCTCAAAAAACTGGGACCATTTGACCTAGCTATTGCCCCTTCT
Organism: Dasyprocta punctata; assembly: GCA_004363535.1. Taxonomy (NCBI): domain Eukaryota; kingdom Metazoa; phylum Chordata; class Mammalia; order Rodentia; family Dasyproctidae; genus Dasyprocta; species Dasyprocta punctata. The sequence continues at coordinate 36,643 of RJWM01015433.1, forward strand.
TGGTATCTGTCTTGGTTACTTTTTACTCGTTGCTGAGACAAAACACCTGACACCCAAAATTATGGAAGGAAAGGTTTATTTAGCTTACAGTTTTTGGAGGTGTCAGTCCACAATCAGCTGGCTTCAAGGCAGGGTGGCATGGCACAGGAACAACACTTCAAGGCAGCAGCCGAGCAAAAGCAGCCAGAGTAAAAAGGAGGGGGTGGGCAGAACAAGCCTCTTCTCCTCCTTTATATAGTACACAGGACACCCACACACACACACCAGGGTGGGTGTAGCAGTCACAAACCTCCTTGCCTTCCTTTGCACAGGATGAGGATGCTTACAAAGTAAGACCCCTGGCTTCCTGCTGAGTCTCTCAGCTAAACTTCTGACCTCAAATTGTAACAATGACCAGATAACTGTGGTCTACACCCCAGGTTGTAGAGCTGCTGAGTTACTTAATTAAGCTTTTAGGCTTCTCAAGTTGACACAATGTATAAACCATAACAGTATCTTCCCAAAAGAATTAAAAGTATCATACTGCAGCATTACATGCACACATGTGTTTATAGCAGCACAGTTTGTAATGTATGAAACTTGTAAACACCCTAAATGTCTCTCAACTTATGAATATATAAAGAAGGTGAGGTGTTTTTATACAGAAGAGTACTACTTTGCCATTTAGAAGAATAGGCTTGAGATATTTCTAGGTAAATGGATGCACCTTGAGGCCATACTCTTAAGTGAAATAAATTGAACACACATGTATAAATACTGCATTGTTTCTTTGGTGTGAGAAACTGAAAGTGTAACTAAGGACCAAAAGTATAATAAATATTGTGAAATAGGAAGAAAATGTTTTAATGGGAATGGTAACTAGGGAAGAGGAAGGAGGGAAGGAAGAGAAAAGAAGAAAATGAAAAAAGAAAAATGGAAACAAAGCTTTCATAAATAAGAAGTGTAAGAGGAGTTGAAGGGAGGATAGGGGAGTGGGGGAAAAAAGCATTAAGTTATATCATGTACACATACAAATTCCCTCTGATGAATGTGATCATTATATGTACCTAAAATGTGCCAAGAAACTTAATTAATAAAAAAAGTTTTAGAGCCCCTTCATTTGAATCAGGGTGTATTTGTTAGTTACCTTGGGCAAGTCCTTTAACTTCATTTTCTGTTATAAATGGAGTTCAAATAATTCCTATTCAAATGGCCAGAGCAGCAAACAAGCCCAGTCTGGGAACTGGCACCATGAGCAGGCCTCTGGTGAACCAAAGACAACTGGACTCAAACCTCTCCCTGTGAGTCAGCACCATTCGTGGACCGGAGTTAGAGAGAACAATGGCCACAGCAGCAAACAAGCCCAATCTGAGAGTCGGTGCCATGCACAGGCCGTGGGTGGACTGGGAATAGCCAGACCCCAGTCCTTTATGGTATGCAGGCTAGCAAATAAGAAGTACTATCTCCACCACCCCACACCCCCTCAACCACCTGGCTTATCTGGAGAAACACAGGCTATGATGACAACTATCAAGGTGAAATGCAATTGGATGCCTGTGGTGCTTTGGTGTTTCACTAACATTGCAGGTCTAGGGCCAGTGGTCTGATCATAGGTTCAGAGGATATCTCTAAGCAGTGTGTCATCTGGCGGGGGGGTCTCCTCCTGAAGGTTGCAGCCATTGTTGATTCCCTATGGTTTTGTTTTGAGGGCCTATATCATTTCCATCATTTTGTTGGGTTGGGTTTTATTCTCTTTTCTTTTGTTTGATTATGTTAAATCCGAAGGCAGGAGAAGCTATTTCAAGGATAGCAAGATATATTATGATAGCAATTTTGGATTTACTATTGGCTTGTTTTGAAATTCTTTATTGCATTCATTGTTTTGTTTTTATTGGTTCGATTCTATTCTGTTCTGTTTGATTTATATTATGTCTGAAGTTATTCGCAGCTATTTTGAAGACATCAAAAGATTATGGTAACTACTGTTGATTATATAATGTTTTGAAGTCTTGTATCTCTTACACTGGTTTGTTTTGATTGATTTTATTGTTATATAATCTATAAAATAAAATAAAGTAAAATAAAATAAAATAAAAAGCCCCAAATAATCCCTATTCCTCTGAAATTTCAAGATTAGAGGAAAAATAAATTTGAAGTTAAGACATTTCAAGTTAAGCATTAGATATGTTTTAAAACAACTAAGTAATATATGCGTTTAGGTTGTATAGTATCTGAATTATTGTGTGATTAAACGAGGCTGTATATGTGGACTCTTTAAGATACTGCCTGGCTTGCCATTGGTATGCAATAAATGTTGGATACTGCAGCATTATTGTTTTCTCACCTTTCTCTACAGATTAGGTAGAAAACACGTTGTAGGAGGATAACCAAATTGCCACAGATCCCCTGTGCATAACATTAAAGAATACAGTTTTGGTCAACAGTTTTTTAAAAAAAGGAGGTGCTCTGAAATTTTTCTAAAACACTAAAATTATTCGAAGTATGGAAGAGGACATTTGGTTTACTGTAATTCCCAAGTATAGGGACCATATGGTCACTCTGTATGAAACAACATTCAGAATTCTAGAAGATCACATCCATTATCACTCTCATTGAAACAAGTTTTTCTTGGTACCTACAATGCACCTATTTTTGTGTTAAACACCAGGAAAAGAAAACGAATAAGAGCCATTCACCATACCTCTGTTTATAGTTTTGTCCTATTAAGGAAGACTGGCTCTTTAACAAACAATTAGAACAAAACGTTGGATACTGTAATAGTAGATTGAATATACTGTGCAACTGTGACAGGCACTGATCTAAACTGTACCTTGAACTGGACTGATGAACTACCTGAAGACTCTGCCTTCATGAAACTTTAATGTGCAGATAATGGATAGTTCCACTCAACATGCTAGAGGACCCTGGGTCTGAGGAAGATTCACCCCGAAGGCGATACCAGAACTGTCTGGAAGGACAGTGAGGGCATTTACCAAATAATTGGGTACAGATATGGAGAAATGATAAAGGAAACAGGAAGTAGAAAATTAGGATGGCACTCATTAATTGTTGCTCACAGGACTGAGAATTCCAGGGGTGTGTGAGTGTGTGTGTGTGTGTGTGTGTGCATTTACCACCAAACCCAGCTTCCAGCAGTCTTGGAGAATTATGCTGAAACAGCTAAGACCTGCACTGCTTCAAGTAGCACTTGAGGAAAATGTGAATGTCATGGCAATAGATTACACAGCTGTGACCCAGGACACCCACAGGGAGAAAAATCAGGGAAGAGATGTCATCCCTATAAGTATCACTTCTCTGACCATACTACTTAGAACATTTTGAGTTGTCTTTTGAACAGGCAGCCACATTTTTTTTTTTTTTGCTGTTTCTTGCATAGATGTTGCTAGATTTTTCTGTCTCCACAACAACAACAACAGTAAAAAACTATCAAAAGTAACCATTTTTAAAGTAATTACACATTTCAAGCCATATGTTTCCCTCCCCTCCCTTACTGAGTATCATTCACTTAAGACTGGCATAATTCCCCCCCTAAATTGGAGGTTTGCATAAGTAATTATATCAAATGTTGTGTTTGTTTATATCTCCAAACCACATTCAAAAGCTTGCCTATGATTTTTCTTTGAAAATCAATTCTATCATGTCAGTCCCCAATTTAATGTGTCCAATGGGTCTACAGTTATATATGTGATATACACGCCTCTCTTACATAGATTACAAGATGGGTTTGCCCTCACAGTGGTGAGTCAGAGAGTTTGAGCAGGGATTTTGTGCTGTTTTTTCTTCTTCTCTATTCTCTTCATTCTAAGGCCCAAATAAACTACACCAAAGTAGTCAAAAATGAAGACACAGCATTGGTAATTTTAATTAATTCTTCTAGACTGTGAAGGTTGACTCGTTGTATTCCTTCCTGACTGTGAAAAACAGTAGTGCTACAATTCCACATCTTATGTTGAGTACATACCTCTAGAAGGAAGAAAGCTTTTACTCCTTTTTGGTTATGTTGACACTAGCTTGATGACAAGGTTTATTTTTCAGTGCAATAACTAGTAGTTGTTGCTTTGGTCTAAAAACTGTCATTGTTTCTAAGTCCCAGATTCTGTTGGACAAAGATGATCACTTTATTCTACCTCCTCTTTATACCTGAAACCTGAACTCATTCATTCATTCATTCACCAGCATTTTCCAAATAGGCATTCACCTGCCTTGTTAAACTTAAAAGGCAAGGCTTTTGATTTCCTAATGCCTTTAAACAGCTTTAGTGTTACATAACATATATAAAATAACATTCATTCTTTTAGCATTCTACTTTGTATACAATATGATGATTTTCAGAATAGTTACAAATTGTGCCACCATTATTGTCATCTTATTTAGAAGTTTCTCTTTACCCCAAGAAGAAACTTTGTACATACTAGCAGACTGTGGCAATCCTTATCTTCAGACTTCTCATGTGTTCCTGATGGTTTCCACTTTTGATTTGGAGTTCCTTTTTGCTTTTTGCTTATATTTGTGAAGATAAAAGAGACAGGAGCCCCAAGAGCTGAGATCCACAGAGACTTTCCTGCCACCCCACTCTAGGAATAGGCACTGCCTGACTTCACTCAGTCCAGGTTTATTGTCATGTGTTGTTTAAGGCATTTCAAGAAATCAGTCTCTTTAGCTAACAAATGTGTGATAAACACATCCTGGTGAAGGGATGCAAATGGAAGGAGAGCATGCTGATTTCTCAGTTACATGCAGACATTGTGAAAATAAGGGAAAATCCCAAACAATTGCCCCAAGAATCTTTAGGAGAGGAAGTTGACCTCTTCTTGCTTAGTTCTGTCTGAATGACCCTAAACACTGTTAACAGGAGACTCCTAAGGGAGATGGAGAGCCAAATGCACCTGCTCTTTTGTGTGAAAGAGCCACAGATGAGCATCAGGGTCGAGGCTTATGGTCTTTTCACCCATTTACAACCTCCATAGAACAAGTTTTCTGAGGCCCATTGTGAATCCACTGTAAGAAAAGATAGCTACTCTTAGTTCCTCACTGCTCCTCCCTGACATATGACCTTGTCAGACAGCATGTCTGAAAATGAAGATCATATGTTAGAAACCTACTGCCGCAACCACACAGACCCTTAATCAAATGAATCAGAAAGCTGTGCTCCCTTTATTTCTCCTTTTTCACCCCCACCCTCTGGGCACTCACACATTATCCCCAGTTCCCTTCTGCCCCACAAACACATGCATCAAGCCCAGTGGTCTTATCCAGTGCTAGAGTAGCTTGGTGTGTTTCATTCTTGGATTCAGATAGGAAGGCAGAAAAATTAACATGAATAAAAAGCCAGCATGAGATCCAACCAATAACAGTAAAGTTGAACAGTACCATTCTCTTAGCATCAGAGGGTCAATTCAAGCTTCATCCAGAGAGATGCTGATGCAGTAAACAAGGGATGGAGTAGAGCACCAAATTTGTGCTTCCAAACTTGCCCAGGAGATGGGAAGCAAGAGATGGGAAGACACTGACCACACTGAAAACTCTTACTGGCAGTCTTCTCTCTATAACCTCTGACAGTATCTCATCTTCACATCCAAGCATGTGTAATATCCCTCTATTCACGCAGAGGAACACTAATTGATTTTAAATGCATACAGTTGTAGCATACACTTTCTCCAACCACAGATACACTAAACATAAAACATTATGATTGTGAACAAATCCATTCTAAGTCTGGCAAAATTGAAAATTAGGACATAATCCATCTCTTCCATGTCAATATTTATAATTGAAAATTGTTGTGTTGTAGTTCTTTCTTCTAAACAGGAAACAATGTGATATCAAAAGATAAGACCTTCCATGAAGTTCCTGTCAATCAAGTGAAAAATTATAGACAAGCAAGCTAAGAATTGTGTATAGTGCAAAGCGGCATGATACAAGAAGGTACTAGTTATGCAGGAGCATGTCAGATGGGCACCCAAACCTGGTAAAGAGGGTCAGCAAAGCCTAAGACCTCAGCTGAATTTGAAGAATTTGTGTATTACACAGCATTAATTGAATCCAGTTGGTAAGGGTATACTGTACAATTCAAAATCAATGATGGTAAAATTTAAAGATTCTCACCACAAAAATAAATATTTTGGGCAAAATATGTATTAATTCATTTGGTTTAATTTTTCCATGTGGTATGCATAAGTCATCCCTTGTACCCTATTTGTGTGTGTTGTCAGTCGACAATGAAAAAGAACAAAAAGCAAAGAAAGATCTCAGAGTGAGACAGTGGGTGAGTCACATTCAGAATGAATCCACAGAAAAGCAGAACACTTGTGCAGTGGTGACACAGGTTTGCTTTCCACAGGGATCACAGAATGGAGGAGACTGAAGCTTCTAAGGAGTCATTCTACTGTGAGAAGAAAAGTATTTTGAAGGCTGTAGAGAGTCCTCCACTCTCCTATGGCTTCTTCTCAGCTTTCTCTAAATCGATGTGCTCCCACCCACCACTCTGTGCAAGAGAGAAGCTTCAATTCAAGGGTTCCCTGCAAAACGTGTTTTCCCCATTCTATGAGCCTCACTCACTGGCAATAGGAATGAGCTTTTCTTGATTTTCTCTGTGCTTTCCTTGCCAGTCAGAATGTACCATGAAAGCAGTCCAACTCATATTTTCTACATGGACATTATGGAATTGATGCATGAGAAATCAATTTGACCTCCTAATTGCCATCTGACAATAAAAATAATGAAATCTACCAATGACATATTGACCCAATAAGCTGGGAGGCCCTGAAGGTTTTGGCTTCTCATTCCCCTTTCTTTGTCTTTATACCCAAATAGGTGATTCATTTATAAGAAACATCATTGGGGAAGAAAAGATAAAGATATTATCCATCTGGAATCTTTTTAGTGTAAAGACAAATACAAAATTATAAAACTATACTATAAAATCTTTGGTAAGTTACTAAATTTGAAGTAATTTTATGTACAAGTAATTATTACAAAAATAATCTTTTTTGTAAGTGTAACAAAAATTATGTAAGCCTATAAAATTAAATTTTAAAAATACCTTTTCATAGCCTGAACCTAATCAATGTCAACTACCTATTAATTTGTTCAAGAACTTTAAAATCTTTAATGAGGCTCCTGAAGTAGAATTCCAGTCATATATAAAGGAATTTCTAAAAAAGCCTCATCATCAGAAAACCAGTGGTTCTTTAGTGAGTTCATACATACCCAAAGATGACAATACCTCCTTAACTGGTAAGCACAGCTAAAATAATTTTTCAAGTTTTATTAATAAATTTTACTTTAAGAATAATTTTTGAGACTGTTGTGATTGTTACGGGAAATCAGAGTTACTGTTCCCTGTCACTTTTTCTTTTCCTCTAACTGGACTTGTTTTCCACACTTAGTGAGCTACTTGCCCCAGATATTTAAAAGTCAAATATTCTCATTTCTACACAGGTCTGATTACCACAACCTCAAGGAAATTGGATCGAGAACAACAGGCAGAACATTTTCTAGAGGTAAGCACATAGAGGGAACTGGCATTCATTAAAACTGACTTTCACTAAACTTCTTTAACCTTCATCACAAATGAGAACTTTAATATTTGAACAGTGGGTTTCAAATGAAGAGATCTTTCTTGGGTTGATTGGTTCAGAATTCAGAAATTTCTTGTGCATTCTCCTTGATACCCTCCTGTGAGCTTAGCAAAGGCTGTAAAACAGCCTTCACCAGCCCCTAAAGACAGGCTGGTGTGTTGACATGGCTGCCTTAAGTTCAGGCCCCTCTGCCAGTAGTTGAAAAATAAGCTTCCTACCCACAGCCCATGGGCCATGCAGCCCCAAGTGTAAAAAGAGAAAGAGCAATAGTGCTGCCATTAAACTGAAGTGCATCATTTGTGAAGAAGTGTGTTGCTCTTCTCCTTGTTTCTTTTCCAGGCAAAGAGGGCTGAGGAAGGGAAGGTTGCTAGTTGATTCACAGCCTGAGATGACTGTTTCTGAAACCATAAAATGTGCTCCTATAATTCATTAAGACAGGAACAGCCGCAATAAACTCTAAGAGCATTATTTCTGGAGAGAGAGAGAAAAAAAACTGTAAGGCAAGGGATAAGAAAATAGATATGAAAGAGCCTTGCAGAACATTCTCTTGATATGTATCAGGTGTTGTTACTGGGAAGCATGAAGTCTGGGTAGGTTGTGTGGCATTGTGATTTAAGTGTGACAAAGTAATGTGGAATGGATGGTAGTGCTCAGCATCAAGGACTTTGTTAAGGGTCTGTAATGTCCCTGGCTACTAAAATGATCCTTTTGTTTCTAAGACCCACTTATTGGTATCTATTACCACACCTACACACACACACACACACACACACACACACACACAATCTTCTGATAGGATCTCTTCTGGTGTCCTCCTTTAAATCATTTCAGCAGTAATAATTTATTTAAAGAATCGTGAGCTAGAAATAAAGCTTACATGTCTTGAGCTGTGCTGCTGTGATTAGCTTCAAGCTTTCAGTGATGCCACTTTGTTACCGAAACCTCAGTTTCCCCTACTGTGAAGCATACTAAATAATTATTAATCTGCATACCTATTAGGGTCAAACCTTGTATCAAAGTATCTTTGAAATTTGTAAAGTATTACACATAATAAAGGATTATTATCGTGCAGTAAGAACTTTGATAGTCCCTTTAAAACAATGCTATCTTCTCTTAAAGATAAAAGACTTCAGACTGTCAAAAATAAATATAATTATTTTTTCCAAATCACATCAATGGGCTACAGTGTCCACTGGGTCCAGAATTACAGTACATTTACAAAAATAATAAAACCTTATGTTGTATTTATGTGCTTCTTTCCTTTCCAGAAGAGAGCCCAGGACACCTGGAGTGGCTGTGTTCTCGGATAGTTGAACCCATTACCTCCCAGCAGGAAGAAGGGAGGGTGTCTCATTAGCTGGGGAGTCTAGCAGAGATCACTTACTGCCTTCTCCTCACAAGGTGGTGTAATCAGGGGTGTGTGGCACAGAGTTCATATAAAGATGAAGCTATGGTTGTAAAAAGAGCAAGAGTGCTTTCCAGGCATTTGAGTTCATTGTCCAAAAGAATCCTTAATGGTTTCACATCCTGTACAGACTTACATAAATACAGAGTGATAGTTCTTTACTATAACATAATTTCACAGTACCTGCTATAATCTCTATGGGGAGGTTGAACATTGTATTGGTGAGTGATGAAAATGTATGTAAAACATCCAGGCCAGTGTCTGGTGCTAAGTAGGTACTAAGAAAAGTATAGTTATAATTGTTGTGATGTTAGTTATTATCATGTGGTGATATTATACCAGAAGCCTCCTAAACATTTAACTTCATATCTGCATTACATGAAATTTAGTAGCTCTAAGCAACTGGAATGCAGAAGAAGCCTGAGTAGTACCAGGGACTCACTGTATTTTAGAGACACAGAGAAAACAGAAGGAATGGGGAGGCACATGGTGAATGATTAAATGCTATAACTTCAGAGAGAAGCTCTCTGAGATGATTGAAAGAAGGTACCTTTATACTACTTGTGGTGGTTAAGATAATTGTGTCAACTTGATGGACTTGGGAAACACTGAAGGGATAGTAAAGCACACTGCTGGATGTGCCTGGGTGGGCCATGGAGACTTGACCTAAGATAGTATATTTGGGCACTTATCCCTTCCCCTTTGGCATTGTTTCCCTGCTCTGCTTTTTGACCACCATGAGCTAGGTACTTTTGCTGTGCCACACCTTTCCACCGTCATATTTCTGCCTTGAAGCCAACTGACCATAGACAGAATCCCCTGAGATAGAGTCCCACAGATTAAACTTATCTTTAAGTTGTGGGTGTTAGGTATTGTGTCTCAGCAACAGGAATGCTAAATATGACTCTACCTGAAAATGTGGAGGGGGATGGTATGCAATATCCAGTACACTGATCAGAAAGGCCTGTTTGAGGAGGTGGCATTTGGTTATATGAGGCCATGATTCTGTTAAAGACACAGAACCCAGGCCAAATCAGTGAGAAGTATAAAGGTAGAGTGCGAGTAGAAAGTAGGGGCTGACAAAAAATCAAGTCAGGAAGGCAAGCCAACAACTGTAGCAGGGATTCAGAATCTTTTCTTGAGGTCAACAGAAAGCCATTGAACAGGGTGACAGGATGTGATTGCCATTGCCAGGTCAGTGGGCCAGAGCGGGGCATTAGGGACAGCCAGGGAACTGTGGCACCTTTTATAGAGATCCAGGTGATAGACAATAGAGGTTTGGATGAGGGTGAGGGCAGCGGGTCAAGAAGGAAGCAGTCATCTAATACAAAACCTGTCATGATTCCAGCTAACAAACAGTATAACCATTTTTCTGAAGTTTTTAGTGTGGAGACTGTAAAGACTGTAAGTGTAACTGAACTGTGTAGCTAATTTGCCCTGAAATATGCCCTATTGCTTCACCAACTCCCAAGGGCCCTCCACATTTAGTAAATATCCTGCAAAGGTTTTCAAAAACCATGAGGCTCAATCTCTCTCTCTCTCTTTCTCTCTCTCTCTCTGAAGCTTTATCTTTCTGTCTTTCTGCCTCTCTCTACTATCTTGTTCTCACTCTAATTTCTTGACCACATTGAGTTCTGTTCCCTGTAACACTGCTATGAGAGTTTAGACAATATCCCTCTCATTGTTTCTCAGTAGATGATGAGAGAAATATTACTTCAATTTAGCCCTGTAAATCAATGAGTAAAAACGTATCATTGAAAGTCCAAAATGAAGTTTCTCTTTGTACACAATTTTTTGTAACATAGGTACATTTTATGAGTTGCCAGGGCTGGGTGTGGGTAATTAACCTCCTGGAGAGTCTTTAATTGCCAAGATAACCTTATGCTCCTCTTAAACTCACATTAACCTTCTGGCTCTATTTTGTATTTCTCTTTTTCAATAAAATAACATTGACTCTTTTTGAAAGAAACTATTTAGAAGCTAATCAGGAAGACTTTAATGATGTGTTTGTAGTTTACTATCCCCATGATAGAAGACACTATAATTGTACACTGGTGACACTATACACTGGTTTAGGGCATTTAGCTTTATGTGTCTCACTGTAAGAGTTTGTGTGTCTATAGAGCATTCGCCTTAAATCTGTGGTTATCAGAGGAAGGTTGTCATTATCAAAATCCAAAGGACTTTGGATAGCAAAGAACTGAAGGCAAATTCACTGTACAGTTT
>RJWM01015434.1:0-47839 GCA_004363535.1 Dasyprocta punctata
TTTTTTTTTTTTTTTTTTTGCAGCACCAGGGCTTGAACTCATGATCTCGAGCCTGCCAGACAGGTGCTTAAGTCACTGAGCCAAACTCCTGGCCCTGGTTTTTTGAGGCAGGGTCACACTGTGTAGCTCAGGCCGGCCTTGCGCTCGCGTTGTAGCCCAAGCTGGCCTCGAACTCACAATACTCCTCCTACCTCAGCCTCCCCAGTGCTGGGATTAAAGGCATGTGCCACCACGCCCGGCTGCCATGGGACTCAGGCCCTCAACTGGATTTTCTGGGTGTTTAGTTTGTGGACAGATTTCCTCCACTTTCTTTGTATTTGACTCCTTGGGTGACCATTATAAATACTATAAATTATGTGTCCTGTATGTAATTGTTCTCCTCATAATTCCCCAACTACAACAGCTGGAGACACAGCTCAGCAACACAGTGCCTGTCTGTCAAGGGCAAGGTCCTGAGTCAGTTCCCAGTACCAAACAAAAAAAGAAAAAGAAAAAACCAATATAACATCAACAACAACAACAAAATTCTAAAATTTTAACTTTATTTTTATTTTATTTTTTTTTTTTTTTGCAGCACCAGGGATTGAACTCACAACCTTGCACCTGCCAAGGCAGGCGCTTAAGCCACTGAGCCAAACTCCCAGCCCTGGTTTTTTGAGGCAGGGTCCCACTATGTAGCTCAGACCAGCCTTGCGCTCATGTTGTAGCCCAAGACGGCCTCGAACTCACAACACTCCTCCTACCTCAGCCTCCAGAGTGCTGGGATTAAAGGTGTGCACCACCATGCCCGGCTTAAAATTTTAACTTTAAAAAGTCAAATAGGCCAATTAATAAATGGGCATAGTAATTGAACAGATACTTCTCAAAAGTAGTACAAATAGTCAATGAATATATGAGTAAATGTTCAACATTTGTAGTGCTTAGTGAAATGCAAATCAAAAGTACACTGACTGTAATTCCAGCACTCCAGAGGCTGAGGCAGGAGTATTGTTGTAAGTTTGAGACCAGCCTGGGCTACAAAGTGAGCTCAAGGTCAACCTGAACTGCATAGCGAGACTCTGTCTCAAAAAGTACAGTGCGATTCCATCTCATTCCAGTGATCAAGAATAAAAAAGACGTGCCTCTCTTGAGGGCCTGCACTCTGAGTGTGGACTTTAATTTTGCCTAAAAGTACTTTATTTTCTTTTGAGACAGGGTCTCCCTATATAGTCCAGGTTGGCCTTGAACTATGTAGACCAGGCTGGCCTCAAACTCCTAGTGATCTTCTTGCCTCAGCCTGCTGAATGCTGGGATTATGTGTTCACTGCCATACCTGGCTAAAAAACCTTTCTAGGCTTCTGACTGATGCATCCTGAATTTTTTTTCTGTGCTGGAGTCAATAACCTACTTGGGCCAGGTGTGGTGGTGCACACTTGTAATCCCAGTACTTGAGAGATTGAGGCAGGAGGATCACCATGAATTTGGGACCAGCCTGGACTACACAGAGTTCATAGTGAACCTGAGCTACCAAGCAAGGCCCTGTCTTTTTTTTTTTTTTTTGCGGCACAGGAGAATGAACTCACAACTTTGTACCTGTCAGTCAGGCACTTAAGCCATTGAGCCAAACTCCGGCCCTAGTTTTTTTTTAATTTTTTTTTTGCGGCACCGGGGATTGAACTCACAGCCTTGCGCCTGCCAGGGCAGGCGCTTACGCCACTGAGCCAAACTCCTGGCCCTGGTTTTTTGAGGCAGGGTCGCACTATGTAGCTCAGGTTGGCCTTGCCCAAGCCAGCCTCGAACTCACAACGCTCTGCCTACCTCAGCCTCCCAAGTGCTGGGATTAAAGGCGTGCGCCACCACGCCCGGCTATCAGGCCCTCGTTTTTTGAGGCAGGCTCGCACTATGTAGCTCAGACCAGCCTTGTGCTCGCATTGTAGCCCAGGCTGGCTCCTCCTACCTCAGCCTCCCAAGTGCTGGGATTAAAGGCGTGCGCCACAATGCCCGGCTCTATTTTTTTTTTTTTTTTAAAAAGAACCTACTTGGTGACTGAGTTGAGGTTGCCACCTCCTCTTTGGGGGGAACTCCACATGCTCCATGGACGATGTCCTTTGGCGAGGTAGTCAGGAATAAATAGAGGCATTGTTTTTTTTATTGTTATTTAAAAAAAAATCTTTTTTTGAGACAGGCCTAGTATGGCTTTGAACTCCTGGTAATCCTCCTATCTCAGTCTCCCAAGTGCTGGAATTATGGGATTACAGATGAGTGTCACCATACCCAGGTAACTTTTTTAAAATTTTTTTTTTTTTTTTTTGCGGCACCGGTGATTGAACTCACAACCTCGCATCTGCCAGGGCAGGCGCTTAAGGCACTGAGCCAAACTCCCGGCCCTGGTTTTTCGAGGCAGGGTCGCACTATGTAGTGCAGGCCGGCCTTGCGCTCGCGTTGTAGCCCAAGCCGGCCTCGAACCCACAACGCTCCGCCTACCTCAGCCTCCCGAGTGCTGGGACTAAAGGCGTGCGCCACCACGCCCGGCTTAAAATTTTTTTTAAAATTAATGCAGATTACAAAGGAACTCATAGTTTTCCCCAAAATTTCAAAGAATATAAAAATGTAGGAATTTTGAAGTTTTCTGTATTGTATTTCTAAAGAAAACTTCTATTTATAATTTGACATATTTCCCAGACCTGACAATACTCGCATATGAAATACACATATACAGAACATAAATGCTGTCAATACTCTTCTGAAGTGTGTGAGGAACTGACTTTGGACTCTTTATTTGCATTCCTGCCTTAACAGTGATGAAGAGTACATGACACTCGCATCCATTGGGCAATGGCAAAATTTTATCACAGATGATTGTAAAACGTAGGGCAGGGTACACCCATCCATTTGGTGGGCAGCCAAGTTTCTCTCTTTAAGGAAAAGAGAAACTACAATGAACCAAAGATACTTTCTCCTTCTGACCCACCATCTGCTTGCTTCATTACACCTTTTCTGTGAAATGAGAACCAAAACCAAGAAATTTTACTGTTTATCTTAAAAAAAACAATAAATTATGAAAAATACAAAAAGTAAATGCTGGTAAGGATGCAGACGGGAAAAGAAAGTCTTCTGCACAGCTTGTGGGAAGTAAATTAGCACAATCCCTGTGGAAATCAGTATGATGGTTTCTCAAAAAATTGAAAATAGAGCCAGGCATGGTGGCACACACCTTTAATCCCAGCACTTGGGAGGCTGAGGTAGGAGAAGCGTTGTGAGTTCCAGGCCGGCTTGGGCTACAACGCAAGCGCAAGGCCAGCCTGAGCTACACAGTGCGACCCTGCCTCAAAAAACTAGGGCTGGAAGTTTGGCTCAGCGGCTTAAGCGCCTGTCTAGCAGACTGTGAGTTCAATCCCTGGTGCCGCAAAAAAAATAAAAAATAAAAATTAAAATTAAAAATAGATGTTAGGTACCATAGTGCACACCTGTAATCCCAACACTGGGTGGCTGAGGCAGGAGGATTGCAAGTTTGTCTCAAAATTAGAAATAAAAATGGGCTGCGGACTACAAGTTTGTCTCAAAATTAAAAATAAAAATGGGCTGAGGACTACAAGTTTGTCTCAAAATTAAAAATAAAAATGGGCTGAGGTTGTAGCTCTGTGGAGGCCCTGGGTTCAATCCCCAGTACAAAAACCAAAACAATAAAGTGCCCCCAAACCCAAAAACCTAACAACTAAAAGTAAACTTGAGCTACCATAGGATCCAGCAATACTACTATGTTGTACCCAAAGGAATGAAGGATACCTGCATATCCTTGTTTCTTCCACTAATATTTACAATAGCCAAGATATGGTATCAACCTAGATGCCCATCAGCAGATAAATGGACATAGAAATGTTATCACATTTGGCATACTCAGCCACAAACAACAGCATTTGCAAGAAATGAATGGAACTGGCGATCATCATAGTAACCAAAATAAGCCACACTCAGACAAACAGCACATTTTCTCCCTAATAAATGGAATCTGAAAAAGACATGAAAGTAGAAGGCAGATTTTTTTTTTTTTTGTGGCACCAGGGATTGAACTCACAACCTTTCACCTGTCAGACAGGCGCTTAAGTCACTGAACCAAACTCCCGGACCTGGTTTTTTGAGGCAGGGTCGCACTATGTAGCTCAGGCCGGCCTTGCGCTCGCTTTGTAGCCCAAGCTGGCCTGGAACTCACAACGCTCCTCCTACCTCAGCCTCCCCAGTGCTGTGAAGGGAGATTCTTATATAGAAGAAGGGAATGGGGTGGGTGTAAGGGCAGGTAGTATAGAGGATGAAGGTGATCAAAATAGACACACTGAAGCCCAACATTTCATAAAGTTAATAAAAATATTTTACACTAATTGGCTTAACTGCTTGTCCCCAGTAATCAACTGGAACAAAACATCTGTTGGACAAACTATTTTAAGCTTGTCGCCTTCCTCCAGGGCTCTGAAGAAATTACCTGACCTGAGCCAGCAGCAGCTCAGTTTTCCGTGGAGCAGCCTGCCCCACACTGATTGCTTTCTAGCGCACTGGGGCTCAAACTCACAGCCTCATGCCTGCCAGACAGGCACTTAAGCCACTCAGCCAAACTCTCAGCCCTAGTTTTTTGAGGCAGGGTCACACTATGTAGCTCACGTGGGCCTTGTGCCCGCGTTGTAGCCCAAGCCGGCCTGGAACTCACAACACTCCTCCTATCTCAGCCTCCAGAGTGCTGGGATTAAAGGCATGCGCCACCATGCCCGTCTGCTTTCTAGCTTTTTGCCTTTTTTTTTTTTTGTGGCACTGGGAATCGAACTCACAACCTTACGCCTGCCAGACAGGCACTTAAGCCGCTGAGCCAAACTCCCAGCCCCTATTTCTAGCTTTTTTACTGTAAAAGGGAAACTATGTGTTAATTTTCAAGATGTTTGCAGACCAAATGATCAGGGTTCTGTGTTGTAATAGTTCCTACACCCTACTGCAACAGTCCCTTCCTTTCTGCCACTTTTTTTTCTTTTTTGTACTGATGATTGAACTCACAACCTCGGGATTGCCAGGCAGAGTTTTGTGCCACTGAGCTATATATCCCTGTCCCTGCCTCCCCCCCCACAACTTTTGTCTTTTTGAGACAGGGTCTCGCCATGCAGTTCAGGCTGGCCTTGGGCTCACTTTGTAGCCCAGGCTGGTCTCAAACTTGCAACAATCCTCCAGCCTCAGTCTCCGGAGTGCTGGGATTACAGAAGTGCCCCACCACGCCTGGCCTTTTTTCGGCCACTTTTGCAATAATTTCCTCCATTAGTCTCTCCTTATTTAAAAAACAAAAAAAAACTTTAAAAAATCCGTACACCTAGCTGCATTTCCTTAAGAACACGGTTTCTCAGGATACTATTTTGCATATAGTAGTGCATCCTTTTAGGGCATCTGCAGTACTGGTGATTGAACCCAGGGCCTCATACCTACCAGACAAGTAGCTTAATCACCAAGTTTCACCCCATCTTTTTTTTTCCCCTTTGAGGCAAGGTCTCGCTGTGTAGCCCAGGGTGGCCTGGAACGCACAGCGACCTCTTGCCCCAGCCTACTGAGTGCTAGGATTACAGGCACGTGCGCCACTAAACCCGACTCCATTTGATTGATTGAGCCCAGATCTCCCTAAATTCCCAGGCGGGCCTGAACCTTCCCATTCTTGTGCTTCAGCCTCTTTAGTAGCTGGGACCACAGGCCTATGACACCATCCCCTGCTATAAGACTATAATTAGTAGATTTATGTGCTATTTTAGTTTTTTTTTTTTTTTTTTTTTTGGTACGGGAATCAAACTCACGACCTTGCGCTTACCAGGCAAGCGTTTTAGCCGCTGAGCTAAATCCCTGGTCCCTCTAGTATTCCTAGCGTTTGTAGTTGATTAGAATTTTGAGTCCTCTAAATAACTGAAAGAAAAAAAGTAACTGGAGGAAAATTGTTTTCATCAGTTACTGAGAATAAGACTAAAACTTTTATTCCCCAATATGCATTTAATGCGATCTTGATAGTATGATTTTATTTTTGTGTGCAGATTTGAACGCAGAACCTCATACATGCTAGGCAAGCACTCTACCACTGACTCACATCCCTTGATCCTCATGTTGAATTGTGATACTGCATTGTTAGCCAGGAATTAGAAACCCCAAGGCGGTGCATATGGAAGTATAATGTAGAAAAACTTTCTGCCATTATTTCTCTTCAAAGTATCTAGAAAGTATGCTTTTTTTTCCCTTTTGTACTGCTGCCTAATAAGTAGGGATTGAACTCAAGGTTTTCAAACTGAGCTACAACCCGTTCTTTTAAATCATGATACGGTCTCGTTAAAATGCCCAGGCTTGAACTTGTGCTTTCTGCCTCTGCCTCCTAGAATGCTGAAATTACGCGAAAGAGCCACCACAGCCGGCCCCACACCCCACGCTAAACAGTTCGTATTTTATCAAGTTTTGTAAACGCCAGCAAAAGCTCTGGCTAAAGTCCGTCCTCATAACGGGGCCCCATGCGTGGGGTGCCGCCGCGGGAGAGCGGCTCGTGAGGTCGGGGCGCCGGGCTCGCGCAGCTCCTGTCCGGGGGGATGGCCGCGTCTCACGGTGGCCACGCACCGCGCTCCGACGGTGCCACTTCAGCCCTATGTTTGCAAGCACCTGCCGGAAGACGCTCGCATCACCCTCAGGCCGAGCTGGCCTACTTATTCCCCCGACCCTAACCTTCCGCACACTTCGCTAAGTGGGTCCCGCAGTCGCCCGCGCGACGCACCGATAGCCACCGAGAACCCCACCACATCACCAACAGCTCGGGCTTTGGCGCCTCACGGGAGAACAGCCCGAGAGTCAGTTCAGAAACGAAAATCTCGCGAGACCCCCTGACAAGGGGCGGGGCGGGAGACGCGCGTGCACGCGCCCGCGAGCCGTTAGGGCGGAACCTTTCCTGGGCGGGGCGGGTGGAGCCACGGCGGTTGGACTCCAGTTGGTGGAGCCCCCGCGGGAAACGGCTCAGCGCGAGGAGCGTGCGCGCCCCCGCCGCGGCGACGGTGGTGGTGAGCGGCGTCAGAGCCGCGGGGGGGGGGCCCGCTGACGGCTTCTGGCGGGTGGCGGTGTTGGAGGCGAGAGCTTGCTTAACCCGTGTCGCTTCTGTCCTGGAAGAGGACGGAGAGTGAGGGCACGAGGGTCGCTTTTGGGGGCTGCCGTCTTCCACGTACGCGTCGTCGTGAGGAGCGCAGCCAGGACGCTCCCGCGACCCCGCCGGCTCCCCTTCCTCAAGCCTCGAGGCGGCGGCGGCCACCAAGACAGCAGCGTACCTCCCCCTGCCCCTTCCCCTCATTTCCCCGCCCGAAAGGGCCCGTTCTGCGCCCTACCCCCTCCCGTCTGCCCTCTACGCCGCCGCCATGTCGGCGCAGGCCCAGATGCGCGCCATGCTGGACCAGTTGATGGGCACCTCCCGGGACGGTAAGCCTCTGCCAGAGCCCTGGGGGTGGGGGAGGGGACGGGGCCGACGACGGAAGGGGTCCGAGGGCGCACCTGGGCGCGCGCGTGCGGTTGAGTAAGGGGCTCCCAGATTGGTAACACGAGGTCCCCGGCTCCCGTCCTATCCAATCGGGGCTTGGCAGGCGGGCTTGGGGGCGGTGACCGTTCGGATTGGCGGGAACTGCTGCCAATGGGGCGAGGCGGGGCCTGGGGGTTGAAAGGAGAGTTTGTGCTTTTACTGTTGACTTGGCTGGGATCGGAGAGCCCACGTCTCTCGTGCGTAGTAGGGCGGCCCGTTTTGTCGCCTGTTAGATACCTAATCGTTAAAGGCTCCTCCCCGATATAGTTCCTTAAATCGGAGCTTTGGGATCATCTCTTGCGGCGGTCCTCCGGAGTATTCAGAAAGAGCCCCCACCCATCCCCTTCCTGGGTCTGGAGGAAATCTTTATTGCAAACCCCGTCCCGGAGATGCCCCATGAAGCCCCACGGAATCAACCATTTTTGTGGAAAATCTGACCC
Organism: Dasyprocta punctata; assembly: GCA_004363535.1. Taxonomy (NCBI): domain Eukaryota; kingdom Metazoa; phylum Chordata; class Mammalia; order Rodentia; family Dasyproctidae; genus Dasyprocta; species Dasyprocta punctata. The sequence goes on from RJWM01015434.1 coordinate 7,975, forward strand.
AAACCATGGTTTCTTGAAGTGGGTGTGTTTGGCCCCATTTTGTGAAAAGAAAAATGTTAGGGCCTGTTTTTTCGAGAGACCTCCATTTTGTTAGACAGTTTAATAGAAGCTTTGTTCAGTAAATATTGACAAATCTTGCATGTGCCCCAAATAGAAGCATCTTGGAAATTCGATGTCCAGTGAAGTAGAATTGAGGGAAACAAAGATTTTTTTTAGGCACTTAGATTAGAAGCTATATAAAAAGCCACTATGTGTTGGATTATCCTTTGTCATAAAGAGAATTTTTAAATGATGAAATGCTGTTTCTGTTCTGATGATGATAATTCGTAATGTATTCTTTCAAATTCAACTTAAGTCCATCCCAACGTGGAGGAAAGAGGTCTAGTTCAGTACTTAAACAGAATCCTTCATTGTTCTTACACATTGCCTGTTTGGGCAAATAGTTTCTTAGCCGTTTAAATGCCTTTTTTCTTGACAGATTATTTAAATTGCTTGGTTTAGAAAAGGCAGTTAAGTTTAGTTTGTAACAGAAGCTTTTATAATTTACTTAAGTGCTCTGCAGCAAAATATGTGAGGTTTCAGGAACTTTATGGCATTCCAGTGTTTTAGCAATGCGTATTTACAGTGGCTTTTCATGGGGGTTTGGTGTTTTAAAGACCCCTTTAGGGAGCATATAGACAAATAGGTGTAGATGGCAGTCTGGACCTGTAGAGACGAGGAAAAGGTTGAGAAGAAAATGAATTTTATGTGTATAGTAAACCTTTGAAAGTTAACATTAATTAAAAATGTCATTTGGTGTGGGTTTGCATACCTGTAATCCCAGCACTGTAGAAGGCTGAAGCAGGAGGTTAGCAACTTCAAACCCAGCCTGGGCAATTTAGCAGGACTGTCTCAAAATAAAAAAAGGCGGGGGGGGGGGGCGTTGAGAGTGTAGCTCACTGCAGAGGCCTTGGGTTCAATTCCCAATAAGGTGGAGGTCAGTAGAGAAACTTTGTAACTCTTAATCATTTTTCACGTTTAGATAAGAATGGTTTATAACTGTAGCATGTCCACCCCTCGCCCCATACTGGGCATCGCACTCTCAGTGGCTTTAGCCACTGAACTAAATCCCCAGCCCTATTTTTTAAAACAGGGTCTCACTATGCAGTTCAGGCTGGCCTTGAACTCACTATGTAGCCCAGGCTGGTCTGGCACTCACAATGATCCTCCTGCCTCAGCCTCCTGAGTGCTGGGATTAAAGGTGGGTGCCACCACACCCAGCTACTGCCGCATGTCTTAATATTGCTTCTTTTATAACTTGAAGAGAGGATATTGGGAAGGGTCTTCATCCCAAATCTTAACAGAATAATCCATCTTTCTCTTTTTTGAGACTGGGTCTTGCCTTGTAGTTCAGACCAGCCTTGAACTCACTGTGTAACCCAGGCTGGCCTTGAACTCTTAGTGACCCTTCTGCCTCAGCCTGCTAACTGCTGGGATTATAAGCATGTGCCTCCACACCCAGTAATCTTTATAATAATTATAGAAATCAAGATCCTTTTCACCCTTGATATCATTTTTGGTATCTTCTGCAGATTGGATTTCCTTTTTTTTTTTTTTTTTTCCTCCGAGACAGTCTTGCTATGTAGTCCAGGCTGGGCTTGAACTCACTGTGTAGCCCAGGCTGGCTTTGAACTTGTGATAATCTTTCTGCCTCAGCCTCAGGAGTGCTTGTGCCACTAAGCCTAGCTGGATTTCTTCTTATTACTGGAAGGGTAATGAAGATGAAGAAACCATCACCTGATATGGTTCCAAACTAGACAGGTCATCTAGTATTGCAAAGCTCAACTAATTATGCGTATTTATGTTCTGGTGTGTATATTCCCAGTAGAAAGCTGGATTTCTTAAGATCCATCCTGCTTTGAACACAAATAAATTTACATTTTTAAATTTCTGTTACTGGTTTTTGTGGGTTTTTTTTTTTTTGAGATAAGGTCTCACTTTGTAGTTCAGACTTGGAACTCACGGCAATCCTCCTATGTCAGCCTCCCAAGTGCTGGGATTACAGGCTTGAGCCACCATGCCAGCCTACATGTTACTGAATTTTTTTAATTTCCAGACTTGGAGAATTTATGAGTAAACACATTTACCAGCCTTCTCCCTCCCATGCTACTGTATTTAAGTGAAAAGACTGGATTTTCACTGCTGTGTTGGATCAGAAGTAAAGGAATGTACCACTTTCAAGGAAAAGAATGTTTTTTTAGATACCTGAATTAGTACATAAGAATCAGTAATATTTTTTTCCATCTCACTAGATATTTAATGAATTTTACGTATTTGAATTTAAAATTCAGGATCTTTAATTAGGATTATTCTTTTTTAGCAGTCAACTTCAAGTTATCCAGGGATAGGGGAACTTGGACACATCACTGGATAACACCATGTAATTTGAAACCATGTAATGGGAAGCCTTGTATTGGACACGAACAGCTTATGGGGGATGCTGTTGGGTGTCTTTGGCACTAAGAGGTGGAAATGGGGATCCAGGAGGTGGGAGAGAGATGGAAAAGGTAGGTAGGAGAGCATTTCAGGCAGCTTTGTCCATTGTTACTATTTTTAATCTGAGAGACTAATTACAAAGTGGCTACTCTGCTTTTGAGTAGTGGAGCTCAAGGTGGCAGTAACCCCCTCAACATTTAGTGTCCTGTCTGACCTGTAGTGGTGTATGAGTCCTGTGGCTCTGGGAACATGTTGCTCCCTTTTCCAGAAGATTTCTTCTCCCCTTTCTTTCCAACAGTTTTTAATTGGTACCTTTATAAAGTCCTTGGAGATGTAAATCTGTGGTGTCTTATCTGGAATTATTTAAATCAGTTAATGTAGATTATTTAAGTTTCACTGGAATCTTCAGGAATAGGAATTTTGGTGACAGGGAGAGGTAATTTGGGATTACTGGGTACATCTAGAGAGACAGGATTTGGTGAGTGGTGCAAGGGGGGTGGCTTTGGCAGTTGGAGGGCAGCATGATGGTGCTGGGTGGTTGGGCAGGGGTGTGACTAGGAGGTGGGAGAGGAATGCATAAGGGAGGTGGGAGGGCCAAAGACAAACTTTGCCTTCTTTGCAATTTTGCCTAGGGCCCTGGTGGTGGCAACCGCCTGTGTGCCACTGAAAATCGTGCCGATGCCTGGCATACTGCATAAATGGAAGCAGGGTACCGCGTGAGTTGAAACATTGGTCACACTATATAAAGTTTGTATATGTGAATCAGTGTAACTCATACCCATGTAACTGGGGGTCTGACTGTATTTGGATTTTTCTAATAAGGCATCATGGGCTAAGGAAAGAGCACTGGGCTGAGACTCAGGAGACCTGGTCTCTAATTGTAACCTTGGGTAAGTCACTTAACCTTTTTTGCCTCAAGTTAAATCTGTAATTTGTTATGGGAAACTAAATTTCCTGTTATACTAAAAAAAAGTTGAAAAGTAAAATTCAAAATTTTTTTTTAAAGGGAGGAACCATAAGTAGATGTTAATTACTAATAATTTATCTTGAGTTTTAAGTTCATTGCATTTTAAGGTATTTGTTTTAGTTATTAACATGAGTAAAACAAGAGTCTTTTCCCTGAACATATTCCATTTAATAGTAGGGAGGAGCCACATGGGAAAAATCAAGAGCCCTCACACTGACTGATCATTTTGACTGGTTTAGATTAATTACAAGGATGTTTTAGTGAAAGCCCTTTTGCCAACATACCGTTTGATTATAAGAAGCCTCTGGTCTTGATTCCAGAAAAGTCTGGGAAGGTTCTAGGGATTAGAAATGAAACAAAACAGTGGGTCTAAATAATGTCCTAAGTTTGAGATAGGGAATTTACAGAGGATTATACCAAGGATTCATATCTTTTAATTGCTTTGAATGGGAGCAGAGATCATCTCTTTGAGTATAAAACAGCCAAGCAATGATAGTGGGCCTTCAAAACCTATAGACTAACATAGACTATAGGAGAGCATCTTATAGCACCATCAGTTTTCCGTGGTGAGGGATTGGTTTTGGCAAGTTAAAACTTTCAGATGATTTTTTTTTTTAAATCTTTCAGATGATTTTAACTGTGTTTAGTTGTAATATTGCTAAAATGTTTGATTCATTTCTGTGATTAATAGAGGCTATAGGGCTGGGAATATAGCTCAGCAGCACAGTACCTGCCTGGCAGGCGCAAGGTGCTATGTTTGATTCCTGGTACCAAAAAAAAAAAAACAGGCTATGAATGTAGTCCTGCTGATGAATTACATTCTTTGTGATAGTTTATGCATACAAAATTGAAAGGATATTCAGGAGATACCTAGGAAAGTAAGTTCAGAAAATAACTTTCCTATTCCTGATAGAAACTTAGTAATACCTAACTTATATCGTTGCTGCCTTCTTGCAAAATTACTGTATCAAAGGTTGAAGTAGTGTTCTCTGTCTGTCTGTCCGTCTGTCTCTCTCTCTCTCCCTTGTTATGCTGCTGGGCGTCGAACCCAGGCCTCCTATAAATGGTTGTGCTTTCTTCAGTAGATTTTCTTCTCTATAGAATCATCTTTACTGTAAGCTGTGTTCCTTGATTTGTCATCAATATTAAATGAGCTTTCTCTTAATTGTCTTTCATTAACATAACCTTATTTATTTTTTGATCAGTTATAAGCTATTCTTTTATTTTACTTGTATCATTCATTTTAAGTGAAGGAGGTATAGCCATTAATGTAAAAGCTCACATTTTTGACATAATAATGGGATGTATCTTAGTCTAGAGCTTACAGGTTGTTTAACCATAGAAATTTTAGCTCAGCGTGGTGGCGTATTCCTGTAATCCCAGCACTCAGGAGGCTGAGGCAGGAGGATTGCTGTGAGTTGGAGGTCACATAGTGGGTTCACTGTGCCTGAATTGCTTAGTGAGACCCTGTTTTAAAAAGACCAAAAATAAAAGAAAAGAAAAGAAAAGAAAAATTTTAGGAAAATTTAGAAATTCAGATCAAACAGTAGTGATTTTATCATGGTTCCAGGCATATCTAAAACACTGAAAGCTAATAGCACCTGCATAAATGAATTAAATTTTTTCTTCTCATTTTGCGTTTTGAGCTTAGAATAACATTTTCACATATACAGCAGCCCAGAAAATAGTGAAGATGTCTTTTTGGTTTTTTTTGGCAGCATCGAGGATCGAACTCACAACCTCGCACCTGCCAGACAGGTGCTTAAGTCATTGAGCCAAACTCCCGGTCCTAGTGTTTTGAGGCAGGGTTGCACTATGTAGCTCAGGCCAGCCTCGCGTTCGTGTTGTAGCCCAAGCCGGCCTCAGACTCACAGTACCTCTCCTACCTCAGCCTCCCGAGTGCTGGGATTAAAGTCGTGTGTCACCACGCCCGGCTCTGAAGATGTCATCTTATAAAACTCTGTTTTGTCCTTGGATTCTCTGCAGTTGTTTAGCTCTCCTCACGTAAGCCTATGTTTCTGAGACATTTCAGGCCAAAAAAAAAGAAAAAAAATAAATTGAAGCCTTGTGTGGTAGCATCATATGTTTAAGGCCAGTCTGAGTAATTTAAACCTTATCTTAAATTTTTTTTTTTTAATCTTTTTGAGACAGGGTCTCACTCTGCAGTTTGGGCTGGCCTTGAACTCACTTTGTAGCTCAGGCTGGTCTCAAACTTGCAAGGATCCTCCTGCCTCAGCCTCCCGAGTGCTGGGATTACAGGCATTCGCTGCTACGCCTGGCTCTCCTTATTCTAAAATTAAAAAAAAAGGAAAAAAGGAATTAAAAGGTTTGTAGATACGAGGATCAGTGGCAGAGCACTTCCCTAGCTTTTGTGAGGCTCTGGGCTTGATCTTAGCTTCACAAAACAAAATAAAAACAAACCAAAAAAAGAAAAAAAAACAATTATTTTGCCTATTTCTCCAGAAGCTCTATAAGCAGCAAGTAATACTTTGAAGGTCTAGTTTAGGTTAATGTTTAGTAAGCCGCATGTTCAAGATGTGTTCAGAGGCAAGTAGGTCTTGTAGGTTGAGATCAAGGTTAGTCACTGTTCAGTAACACGTGTTTCATGTAAGCCTTGAAGCTTGAAGTTGCTGAGGGTTCAGGCAAGGAGTTGGGCTGAGAAAATAGGCGGATGGCTTAAAACTGAAGGTTAGTAAGTGTGGACAAGGCTAGATAAGTTGAGGCAGATCCTCCTTAGGCGTGGGATTTGAGAAAGGTGCTTGATGTAGACTGAATTCTTACAAGTCAGTGTTGGTACAGTTTTTGAGGAAATAACATAGTTGTATTCAATGTAATCAGTCTGCTAAGAAATTATAGACAAATGATGAAGGAAGTTGCAATATGTTGCTGGAGAAGGAATGAGGGCGTGAAAGAAGATAATATTTCTGGCAGGAACCTTGTAACTTTAGCACTTGTATACAAATTCTGTTTCCTTTTTATTTAAATTTTCTTGCACTAGCAGCTGCTAGGGTACAGATTGGAAGACAAGGTCAAAATCATTTAATCAACATTGTAAGATTATTGAAGATATAGCAAAAAGTAGTTTGTAAAAACTGAAATTACCTACAGCTTCATGTTTCTGTTTTTAACAGTAACAAAGTTATATTAAAGTTAGGAAAAGAATTAGGTTCTGGAGAGCGAGGTTGGGCCAAGTTAAAAGTGGGAAAAGAAGTAGTCTACAAGGTTAGAGTGAGCCCCTGCAAGAGAGAGCACAGTGGCCTATGTTTTTGTTTTAATTGAATAATTTATGACTGAGAAGTTGAAGAAAATAGCATAGTTCAGCCAACTGGATAAATGTCATGTTTTGCTATTTAACATTGCTGGGAAAAAGTTTGAAATTTTTTTTCTATAAAGCACTCAGTATTGATCTATATGTTCAAATTTAGTTGTGAACCATGTACAACCGATGTTTGCTCTGTTGGACTCAATGTGAACAGAATTTGGTTAGCCAGCTGTCTTTGTTGAATCTGTTGTCATGTGTTTGGAGTATGGCAAGGTGTTTTGTTTTTATTTTGTTGAGATCTCAGATTTCTGTTTGTTTGTTTAGTTGGTTGGTTGATTTTTTTTTTTGGTACTGGGGATCGAACTGACAGCCTCAAGTCTGCCAGGCAGTTGCTTACGCCACTGAGCTAATTTCCCGGCTGTTTATTTTTTTGAAACATCAACTCCCTACGTAGTTTGGGCTGGCCTTGAACTCTGTAGCCTAGGCTGTCCCAACTCACAGCATTTCTCCTGCCTCAGCCTCCTGAGTGCTGGGATTACAGGCATGCCCAGCCCAAAATCTAAGATTTTTGCAGACATCAGTTAGCTCTTTCAAGAGTCAAACTTCCAAACCTTTGCTTTTCATCAGAAGTAGATAGTGGGTAATATGTACAGTATACAGTACCTACTTCTGTACTGTGTTCTGACTCACTGTTAGGGTAGGCAATATGCCCTTTTTTTTCTTTCTTTCTTTCTTTCTTTCTTTTTCTTTCTTTTTTTTTTTTTGCGGCACCAGGGATTGAACTCACAACCTCATGCCTGCCAGACAGGCGCTTAAGCCACTGAGCCAAACTCCCGGCCTTAGTTTTTTTGAGGCAGGGTCGCACTATGTAGCTTAGATCGGCCTTCCACTCGAGTTGTAGCCCAAGCCGGCCTCGAACTCACAACACTCCTCCTACCTCAGCCTCCCGAATGCTGGCATTAAAGATGTGAACCACCAGGCCTGGCTAAAATGCCCTTTTCAATTGCTTGAGGGTATATTTTAAGTAAGTGACCTGTTCTGTGGCTACTTGCTTTTTACAAATAAAGTTCTGTTGGAACATGATCATGCTCATTAATACACCTACTACCATGATTGTGTTAGCATAGCAGAGTTGAATTGTTGTAGATAATATGGCTGGCAAACCTATGCTGTTTCTTACTCTTTAAAAAAAAAAAAAGAACTTGTGAATCACTGTCCTAGGTCACTTAGGTCCTCAAACCAGGAACCTCAGTATCACCTGTTAACTTAATTAGCAATGCAAATTCTTAGGCCCACTACTGAATCAAAAGTTCTAGGGATGGAGGCCAGCAGTGTGTTTTAAGAAGTCTACCACCAGCTGGATGTGGTGGCATATGCCTGTAATCCCTGACTCAGGAGGCCAAGGCAGGATTGCTGTGAGTTTGAGGCCAGCCTGGACTACATAGTGAGACCCTGTTTCAAAACAAACAAACAAACAGCAAACGAAGTCTTCTAAGTGATTCTGATGCACATTAAAATTTTGAAAAACATTGTTCTAGACTGTTTCTCATATGTTAGTCACACATTACTTTTATTTACTGTTTCGTATTTCTTTACTATCTTTTGTTAATTCACTCTCTGAAAATTTAAGTTAATGACTCTTGGCACTTAATGTTTTCTATACATTAGTTTGCGAGGTATATCAATACAAATATTGCCAGATAGAAAGTTCTTTTTTTTTTTTGGCTTTTGCGGCACTGGGGATTGAACTCACAACCTCGCGCCTGTCAGACAGGTGTTTTAAGTCACTGAGCCAAACTCCCGGCCCTAGTTTTTTGAGGCAAGGTCGCACTATGTAGCTCAGGCCAGCCTTGTGCTCGCGTTGTAGCCCATCCGGCCTGGAACTCACAACGCTCCTCCTACCTCAGCCTCCCGAGTGCTGGGATTAAAGGTGTGCGCCACCACGCCCTGCTCTTTTTTTTGAAATACTCATGATAGGAACTTTTTTTTTACTTACTATTTTTTTGTCTTTTTGAGACAGAGTCTCATTATGCAGTTTCGGCTGACCATGCACTCACTTTGTAGCCCAGGCTGGTCTCGAACTCCTGAGTGCTGGAATTATAGGCATGTACCACCACACCCAGCTCAATAAGAACTTTCTTACTGAGTAGTGTTTAAAATGTCTTGTTGATAAAATCACATAATCTTTGTTTTCTTTTGTATAACTTTTGTGTACTTTGGAAATGTTGTTCTAGTTATTAGAAGAAAGTTGAGAAGAGAGTTGTTGAGCTGTATATACCCAAACTTCTAAGTAGAAATAACTAGCTAGGATACAGATCTATGAGACAGAGATTTAAGAGATCATCAGTGTGAGATTACTTTATTTAGCTTCATTTCTCGCTTCTCTTTCAGTATTTTAGTTCATGGTATCCTCTGGTACTATGGGATTTCAGTAGCCAATTCAACAGGAGAATGTAAAGAGAATTCTGGAATAGAAACTGAGGGAGAGGAACTGGGCATGGGTGGTGCATACTTGTAATCCGACTTGGGAGGCTAAAGTATCGCTTCGAGTTCTAGGCCAACCTGGGCTCCGTAGTGAGACCCTGTCTCGAAAACAAACAAGCAAACAAACAAATAAAACTGAGGGAGAGGCTACGATTCTGCATTATGGATAGGGGAACACAGCAGGGCATGGTTCCTAGGAAAATTGACCTTAATCCTAACTTCAGTCTAGAATCCATTTATTAGTTGTGTGAAAAATTCCTGTTACAGTTAATTTGCCCATGGCATTAGAGGGAATACTCCTCCCGGTGATGTATGCATGTGTTGGTTGATGTGTCTTAGTGTATAATGATTACTGGATAGCAGTAGAATCTTACTTTCTGACTTTAATCCCAGCACTCTGGAGGCTGAGGCAGGAGGATCATTGTGAGTTCCAGACCAGCCTGGGCTATAAAGTGAGTTCAAGGCCAGCCTGAACTGCATAGTGAGACCCTGTCTCAAGAAAATAGGGCCGGGGATTTAGCTCAGTGGCTTAAGCGCCTGCGGGGTTGTAAGTTTGATCCCTGGTACCAAAAAAAAAAAAAAAAAAAAAAAAAAGAATCTTACTTTCCTTAGTATTTCCAGATTGCTGAGTTTCTTTTCTTTCCAATCCTTAGATATTTTTTTTTTTTTTTTTTTTCGGCACCGGGGATTGAACTCACAGCCTCGCACCTGCCAGACAGGCGCTTAAGCTGCTGAGCCAAACTCCCGGCCCTTGTTTTTTGAGGCAGGGTCGCAGTATGTAGCTCAGGCTGGTCTTGCCCTCACGTTGTGGCCCTAGCCGGCCTCGAACTCACAATGCTCCGCCTACCTCAGCCTCCCGAGTGCTGGGATTAAAGGCGTGCGCCACTAGGCCCGGCTTCCAATCCTTAGAATTATAGACACATTCTGTCATCTTTTGACTTTAATAAAATAATCCCACAGGGGCCAAAACTGTAACAGGGAATGAAGATTTGCACAGTTATATTTATTTTTAAGCAACACATCCTGTGATACTGCTAAAAAGTTTCTGATTTCAAACAAGTGTTTAAAAAACTATGAAGGACCCTGGTGTGATGGTGCTGGCCTATAATCCCACTAATCTGGGAAACTGAGGCAGGAGGGTTGAAAGTTTGAGGCCAACATAGGCGATATAGTGAGACCAAGCCTCAAAAAAATCCCCAGAAAACCTGGGAATGTAGTTCAGTGGTAGAGCACTTGCTTAGCATGCATGAGGCCTTGTGTTCAATTCTTAGTACTTTCAAAAAAAAAAAAATGTGTGAAGGATAATCAGACTTGTGAATGAACAGATGTTTAAATTTCTGACAGATTTTAAAAAGTGAATAAAGCAGTGCCTGGGATATAGCTCAGTGGCATAAGTGCCTGCCTGACAGGCCCAAGGTAGTGAGTTTGATTTCTGGTACCAAAAAAAAAAAAAAAAAAAAAAGAATAAGGCATCACAAATAAAGTCCCTTGTATTTCACTTCATTGTCTCAGTCTTTCCCTGGAGGCAGCTTTTTTTGTGAATTTGCTGTGTATTCAGTGTAGCTTAGTATTTCTGCTGTGTTTTAGTTTTTAAGGATAACATCTCCTTCATGGTAATGCTTTTCATTTTAACTTTCTTTATCATTAGGTTGTCACTTATGTCTTTTAGTATTCTCTTTTCATTATTTACTTGTTGGTTTTAGATTTGGGGAGACTTTCCTTGTTTTTTTATCACTGTCAACAGCTGATACCACCAGTCTTTTTTAATAGATAATTTAACAGATAAGTCAACCAGCCACTTTTTCTTTGATTCTTTTTAGTTGTTTCTTCATAGCCAAAGATATTTTTTATTATCTCTTTATTTTGTATGTGGAAAATTCTAGATGATAGGAGCCACCAGATACCCAGAGTACAAGTATAACTATCAGAATTGCAGCTCTGCAAGCATCAAAATATAAAATTGAGCAGGCAGGTTGTAGCTTTTTTTTTTTTTTTTACGTATATGTTAAATGCTATATAACGTTTTAAACTTAATTCTTAAATATTCAGACTTTCCTAGTAACTGTCTTAAATCTCAGAAGAAAGTTCTCCCAGAAATAATGATGGCTTCAATTCCTGCCGGATGGCGAGATTCTGCTTATATAATGAGGCAAGATAGGTTTGTGGTAGGGTGAATAGAGCCTTACACCGTAGCTGCTTTAGCGTATCTGTTCTCATATCCCCGTTATGACTACTCTGTTAGCTCTTAAAGATCAACATTCTTTGTCATCTGCTATCAAGGGTATTTCCCAGTCTTATTCTTTTTTTTTTTCCCCCAGTCTTATGCTTTTATAATTTTCTTACATGGATTTTCATAGACACAAAGGTTGGATTTGGTTTTTTTTAATTGCCTTTTTTTTTTTTGGTGGCACCAGGGATTGAACTCACAACCTCACACCTGTCAGGCAGGCACGTAAGCCACTAAGCCAAACTCCCGGCCCTAGTTTTTTGAGACAGGGTTGCACTGTGTAGCTCAGGCTGGCTCTGAACTCACAATGCTTCTACCTCAGTCTCGGAAAGTGCTGGGACTAAAGGCGTGTGCCACCATGCCTGGCTTTAATTGTCTTTTTGAGATGGGGTTTTCCTGTACAGTTTAGGCTGGCCTTCAACTCACTTTGTAGCCCAGGCTGGCCTTGAACTCACGGCAAGCTGCCTGCCTCAGTTTCCCGAGTGCTGAAATTACAGGCATGTGCCACCAGACCAGCTTGGATTTATTTTTTCTAACTTTGAAGACATTAATATTTGATCAGATCTGACAAGGATGAACTTCTTTTGGAAAGTTTTCTATGGTGAGCATTGTATTTAAAACGTCGAATTTATGGAGATTATGGCAAGAGTCCTGTTACACCTATTTGTGATTATAAGCCTATAGGACCATGTGAACCAAAGGATTAAGAGGGATAGCCTTTCTGGATTGTGTAGTAAGTATCTTTTTGTTTGCATTTTTTGGAGGTCAGGAAAGCTCTTCTTGACTATGGATTTAGAAAAAAAAATCACATGATATTGCAGTTGAAAGGCAACTGTCATCACTCATAATAAATATATGTGTGAGAAGTATAGCATATCAAACCATAAAATGTTTCCAAAGCATTTGTGTTGTATTAAGATGTGGTGGTGAAGGGCCGGGAGTTTGGCTCAGTGGCTTAAGCGCCTGTCTGTCAGGCATGAGCTTGTAATTTCGATCCCCGGTGCCAAAAAAAAAAAAAAAAAAAAAGATGTGGTGGTGAGTCCTTTTTATGAAATGAGCTCTGTATGTCAAACTGCTTAAATATGCAGTGAGTTAGACTGTACATTTATTAATAAGGCAGCAGGGAGTAATGGAGTACTGCGTTTTTGTTTTTGTTTTTTGTTTTTTTTTTTAACTTAAAAGGTTACTTATGAGCTGGGTGTGGTGGCACGCGCCTTTAATCCCAGCACTTGGGAGGCTGAGGTAGGAGGAGTGTTGTGAGTTCGAGGCCAACTTGGGCTACAGCGTGAGTACAAGGCCGGCCTGAGCTACATAGTGAGACCCTGCCTCAAAAAACTAGGGCCAGGAGATCAGCTCAGTGGCTTAAGTGCCTGTCTGGCAGGTGCGAGGCTGTGAGTTTGATCCCCAGTGCTGCAAAAAAAAAAAAAAAAAAAAAAGTTACTTATGAAAGGTTTGTATAGGTGGAATCTAAAGGGACAACAAAGTCTAAAGGGACAGTTCGTACAGTTGGTGAGAAAGTGTGAGGGAAATATAAAGATGGCCAGGCTGGTTTCTTTGTATAGTAGTCACCAGACAGCAGTTCTCACCTGCTTTTAGTCTGAATTCACATAAAGACACAAGGGTTTACTTGTGCGTTTCTTAAGGTCTCTCTTCCCTGGAATAGACTAGAAACTGGCCATGTGTCTTTAGTTCCCACGTATTGGAAGAATTGGTAATAAGAGAGGAACATTTTTGTACATTTGGGGTCTTAAGGAGTTAGGGAGACCAGAGCTTTAAGCTTTTAATTCTATACTTCTCATGTTAGGTATGGCTTTCCTATCATTGAAGGGATATGAATCTTATTTCAGAGCGGAGAAACCTACTGTTTCAAGAAAGCTGTGACATTTGGCCCCTAAAAGTGTGTCTTTGGGAGGGATTTGGTTGTTACACTGAAAAATGTGGGAGGGACTTTCTCTCTGGCCTCAATTACAGACATAGTGATGCTTCCATTGCTTCGTGTGCTGTTGGCAGTTCTTTTGTTTTCCCTAAGCTAAACTGTGAACTAATTCTGTACCAAAGAAATATTGACTGCCTTTATAAGTTGCTTGCCTTTAGTGCCTGATAATGTACAGTAGGTAGGATTCTGCGTATATTTAATATGTCAAATATTATAAACTTCAAGGTTTTTTTGAGATTAAAATACTAAACTCAGTTCACTTTTGCTTAGCCTTCACAGTTGATCACATAGCATGGTCATCCACTCACAGCTTAAAAAAATACAGGGAGCATCGGAGAGAATGGGTAAAGTAAAATTTTGATGTTTTTTAAATGGCACCTAAATCTATGACAGTTAATTTGGTTTATTTGTAAGAGTGGGACAGGGTGGGTGGTAATGGGGGGGTGGGTATCTGGACAACAGCATGTACCATGTACCATATGAGTTACCACCTAGGTTAATATTTTAAGTGTTAACTCCTAAAATTTAAGTCATTATCAGAAAAAGCAGGACCATAAAAGGCAGTATTACTAAATATAATGGGATTATTTTTCCCTCTCAAGAGATTGAAGGGGATTTTGATAATAGTGGTATTGAGTAGTTTGGACAGGGGCCCTTTTTTAGATTGGCTTGTTTGTATTTCCCAAGTGAAGTTGTCTGACTCCGTACCACCTCAGGCTCTATTATGTTAGTGAAAGAACTGGATAGAAATACTAAGAATGCCAGCTTTTATTGTATACTTATGACTCAAGTGTTCTCAAATAACGGTTATAATTCATGATATCCATGAAAGGTTGAACAAAAGAGGGAGATAATAGAGTTGTAACTTTGAGGATAGTTTCTTGGCTAAGAAGTACTAATAGATTAATAGACCTCTTGATGCTTCTGTTCAAATGAAATGCTCTTTGCCTGCCAAAGTTCTAAATCAAATTTCTTTTGTCTTTTTTGAGACAGGGTTTCTCTATGCAGTTTAGGCTGGCCTTGCACTCACTGTGTAGCCCAGGCTGGTCTCAAACTTGCAACGATCCTCCCTCAGCCTCCTGAGTGCTGGGATTACAGGCATGTGCCGCTACGCCTGGCTTAAATCAAATTTCTGATTCTAAAAACTTGGCATGGTAGTAGCCGCAAAGCCTCGTTAATTACTGTGGAGGCTATAGGACAGAGCCCACCATATTTATGTAGGTAGGACAATTTTTTTTGCTGTTGACTTGAATAACTTGACCTAATCTCGGTTCCATTAAAATTGTTTTAAAACTTTTGTCAGTGTACTAAAAATACAGATTAAAAACTAAAGACATTAAATTTTACCCCCAAAATGTTATTCTGGCCTCAATTTTGCTGTCTCCCTACTTGAATCCATTTGCCAAAGGCAAATATGATTTACTTACTGTTCCCTAAACCTTCTTGCCTGTCAACTTTGTCAAAGATAATACCTTTTTTTTTTTTTTTTTTTTTTTGTGGCACCAGGGATCGAACTCACAACCTTGTGCCTGCCAGACAGGCGCTTAAGCCGCCGAACCAAATCCCAGCCCTAGTTTTTTGAGGCAAGGTCGCACTATGTAGCTCAGGCTGGCCTTGCGCTTGTGTTGTAGCCCAAGCCGGCCTGGAACTCACAACACTCCTCCTACCTCAGCCTCCCGAGTGCTGGGATTAAAGGCGTGCGCCACCATGGCCGGCTAAAGATAATAGTTCTATATGGAATATTCTCTTTTCCTTTGCTCTAAGTCCTGTCTGTCTTTCAAATTTTGGCTTCTACTTACTACCTGAAGCCTTTCTCAACCTCTCCAGATGTTGATGATCATTTTGGTTTTAAAATTCTTTTAAGTACTGTCTATTCAAAGCACCCATTTCACACTAATTGCTCATTATGTATCCCATTTCTCTACCGAAGTGAGGGCTCCTTGCAGGGTAGAGTAGTGCTTTTCTTATGCTCTCTATAACTCCATTTCCTGGCACAGAGAGTGGAATCACTGATAGGTTTGATTCTGTGATTTGAAGCCTATGTCAGTGTGGTGGCAATTCCCCGTACCTTTTTTTAGATGCTATATGAGAAGTCTTTTAGGGGAGTAACTCACAGAATTTAGGATATTTTTATGTGACTGTATGCCCCCAAAAAACCCAAAAATGAAGTGCATTGAGTTTTTAAGATATTTCCTTGTATTTTAAGGTGCTTTCTTTCATATTTGTTCCCTGTTCATAGTCTTTTTTTTTTTTTTTTTAAGGGGTGCTATTTTATCTAGTTTCTTTCGAAAAACATGGTTTGGGCCAGATACTTTGACAGAAACCAAAATTACCAATATTTTTATTTTAAAATTCTGTGTTAGTTTAACCAAATAATGTTTTTATGGCATAACCCTGTGTAAATTTATTAAATACTGCATTGTAGCCAAATTGTATTAAAATGTTAAAGTCCTTTTTTTTTTAAAATTTTATTTATTTTTTATTTTTATTTTTTTTGCGGCACCAGGGATTGAACTCACAACCTCGCACCTGCCAGACAGGCGCTTAAGCCGCTGAGCCAAACTCCCGGCCCTAGTTTTTTTGAGACAGGGTCGCACTAGTCCTTTATTTTTTTATTTTTTTTTCCCAAGTCCATTTTATTTCAAGGAGAAAAAGACAAAGAAGAAAAAAACTAAAAAATTTCAGAACATGTCAGGGTAAAGTCCTTTAAATAGACTTTTTAACATACCAGTGAACAGATCCTCACTTGCTAAGTTCCTTGCTGAGTATTTCAGTATCTTGAATTAGGTTTAGTATTTCATTGTTTTAAGGATTTCTATAATGGGTGATACTTGATGGCCCTTTTACTGTGTTTGCTACAGTTATCAGATGTTTATGTAGGAGCCATTCATTTGCAGTGAGGAGTTACTTTTAAATGCCTTTTGATTTGTAGACTTGTTTTTCTTCCTAAAAAACTCATCAGGGTTACTTTTTTGCTATATTGATATTTGCAATTGTTCATATTTTGGCTGATGGAGTGTCTTTAGGGCGCATATATCTTAGTATTAGATTTAATGTGATTTCTTAGGCAAAAAGTCACCCTACTAGAGGAAATGTTGAATTATTAAAACTTCATGAATCTTCATTTTATTCTAAGGCCTACTGTATACTCTTGAGTCATAAGTTTTACCAAGCATTGTTGTGTTGCCAGATAGCTTAGGTACTTGCAGCAAGGGGACTCCTGGATATGTAAGATTTTTTGTTTTTCTAATTTAAAAAATTTGTCACTTTTAAAATCCTTACTGTAATTAGGGTGCAAATTTTTTTTTTTTTTTTTTTTTTTGCGGCACTGGGGATTGAACTCACAACCTCGCACCTGCCAGGGTAGGCGCTTAAGGCACCAAGCCAAACTCCCGGCCCTGGTTTTTTGAGGCAGGGTCGCACATGTAGCTCAGGCCGGCCTTGCGCTCGCGTTGTAGCCCAAGCCAGCCTCGAACTCACAACGCTCCTCCTACCTCAGCATCCTGAGTGCTGGGATTAAAGGCGTGTGCCACCACGCCCGGTTTAGGGTGCAGATTTAAAACAAAAAAGATTTTTTTCCCACTTAAGTGATAGGAAACAGAAAGCCTCTACTGTGTAGCTTGGACATTCTGGTGTGAGCTTATCACAGTGCCATCCTAGCATGAAGTTGAGGTACTTAATAGTCTTGATAAATATACTTTTTAAAGAAACTTTTCTCTTAAGCCTCAGTTGATCTTGGACTTTGACTTGTTGTTAGGTATCTCCTCTAGGTTTACACTTGTTAAATCGATATAAAAAAATTAATACACTTTGACTTTGTTCACTTTTGTTTTCATATACAAGAGTCTTCAGTCAACATGTACTTCTAGATGCTGTATTGAAATTGCTGGCAGAGTCTATTCTATACAAACTGAACAATCTGGCCCCTTGTTTTATTTGTAAAGGTTCAATGTATCTATGCCTGCCTACTTCAATCTGCAAGGGAGTGTCAGAAAGGCCCCGCATTCGCCGAGCCGTGAGTTATCACTAACTTTTCAGATGTGTTAATGAATGTGGAACAAAAGCAGTTGTGTTTAAAAGGAAAAAGGGACCATCAAAATAACCTTTATTATAGTAGCAGGCGTGAACACTAAATGAATTATTCCAAATTGTGTCAAAAATAACCTACTAGAGAGTAGCCTCTAGAAAACCTATTGTTGAACTGCTCTGAAGCTATCATTTTAGCTGTAAATTTTTGTTTTGAATATATATACCCTGATTGCAAATTAGAATATTCTTTAAATATTTTTAACCAAGTTAAAACAATTTGAACAGCATTTAATCCCACAGTGTTTTCATTGAATTTAAGCTCTTCAGTGTAAGAGTATTTGAAAGGTGAAGTTTTAACCTTTTTTGTCACTTGTGAAAAAACAAATGAATTTGAATGATTGAATCACTTCCTAGATGAAAGTTTTTGGAGAGCTCCAGGCATTGTCAGCAGTAGAGGTATTTATGCTGTCTTGGTACCAATAGTTTTTGCTTCAGTAATTCACCAGTAGGTTTTCATTCATTAATAATGATACCAATTTAAGGCTAAAATAAAACACTGTTTTTTAGGGCTTATCATTTTATATAGAAAGAGGAAACATCCTTATGAGTTTTTTTCCCCCAGAGATTCTAAGCAAAAAATTGTAACAGCTATATTTTTTTCTTAGAGCTAGTTACCTTTCTTTTTCTTAGATTCTTTAAAATTTTGAGTAGATACTATATTTGATAAGTAGGTTGGATGCTTCTGTTGCTTAGGAGGTGTTTAGTTTTATATGAAGACAGAATAAATGTAAATATATCCAGTTTGGCAATATATAGCACAGACCACATAAAACTTGGAGCTGTGGAACCTTTGGAGGCATTAGAAAGTTAACATTTCATTTAGGCAATGTGCCTTTGTTTGACTGGTGTGTAAGTCCTTCTTCCAGGTTTGTACGCTCTTAAATGCGTTATTCTACCCTCTCTAACTCCTCCCAGCAGCAAAAGGGAGACACTTCAGCTGGAACAAAATAGTGGAAGAAATGGCGTCTGGGGTTCAGTGGGGATTCGCAGTGTGTATGCAATGTTTGCAAGATTATTTTTATGTTTTTCAATTAATGTAAATAATTACAAAATAAATCAATGCTTACTGTCAAGAAGGGAACATTGTATTCCAGTAGAAACTCTCTTAGTGGGTCTGCTGCAATTGCTTAACCTCTTGGGGCCTCAGTTTTCCTCATCTGCAATATGAAGGAGTTGGACTTGATAAACTTTAAGGTCCATTCCTGCTCTAAACTCCTATGCTTTCCTGAAGTATTCTATTTAACAGAATGCATTGCTTTCCCACTTTGACTGTTTGAATTACATGTGCAGTACATATACTGCAACTGCATGTTGTCTAAAGTAGTTTTTCTGTAGGATGTTATAAAAAAGCTAATCCCTCTTGATCTGATTTATAAATGTGTGTGTATATAGCCACACATAAAAAGCTAGTGATACTAGGTCTCTCAGAAAATAAATACTTTCCAGTTGTCTAACCTTGTGTGTTATTAACTTTTCTATATTACAGGAGACACTACTCGTCAGCGAATCAAATTCAGTGACGACAGAGTATGCAAGAGCCACCTTCTCAACTGTTGCCCTCATGATGTCCTTTCTGGAACTGTACGTGTTCATTAAATCTATTTGATTACTGGTATACTACAAAGATGAACTATGTACAAAGTCTTAATTTATTTTATTTTTAAAAATTTTTTTTTATTTTTGGTACATCCCTGGCCCCCAAAGTATTAATTTTTTTGTTAAGTTATTAAGCAGTATTTTCAACAGTTGCCAGAGCAGGGATTTGTATCCCTTACATTTGTGTACTTAGATCGATGATTTAAATCTGCGATAATGAATTTCCTCACAGAATTGGCTGATTTTATACTTTTTCCATTCTTCAGAACAGTTTTTTGAAAGCACTTACTTGAAATACAGACATAGGATATTATATAGCATTATATTTTAGTTTAGAAATAATTAATTTTTAAATTTTACTATTAAATGCAGACTTTTACCCAAAGTAGTATGCAGTTTTTGTTAAGATTTATGCACATTTATATTGTGGAATCAGTGAAAAAAATGCATTAATAAATACTGAAACCTGTGCAGTTTACTTTGAGAATAATGTCACATAAAGTTGTCTTGCTAGTTCCTATACCATCAGTCTTAATTTAGATTCTGTCTGTGGATATGGTTTTTTTTTGTTCTTTTTTTTTTTTAATTTATTTATTTTTTTGAGCGACTCAAACTGACAACCTCGCACCTGCCAGCCAGATGCTTATGCCTCTGAGCTAAATCTGCAACCCTGTTTTTTGAGACAGGGTCTCACTATGCAGTTCAGGCTGGCCTTAAACTCACTTTGTAGCCCAGGCTGGTCTGAAACTCACAATGATCCTCCTGTGTCAGCCTCCCGAGTGCTGGGATTATAGGTGTGAGTTACTATGCCTGGCTCTTGTCTGTTGATCTTCGAGTATTTTATTTGTCTTTTTGGGACAACATTTTGCTATGGAGTTCAAGCTGGCCTTGACGTCACTTTGTAGTCCAGACTGGCCTCGAACTTGCAGCAATCTTCTTGCCTCAGCCTCTAGAGTGCTGGGATCACAGGAATGCACCACCATGCCCAGCTAGAATATCATTTTAATTTAAAAGATAAAACACTTGATGATGGACTTACTTAAGTGTAACAAAAAATTTAATTCTTTGACTTTTGGATTTGATTGAAATGATTATGAAAGCTGTAACACTTTTTTCACAGATGTACTTTATGGTAGTGGGAGCTAGTAGGGGCTCATTCTTGAGCTGGCTTCATTTCTCATTTGCCAGAAATGACTGAAATTAAGAAAAGATTTCTCTGGGAAAGATTTTTCTCCCTTAGCCACAGAAGTCTGAAAGAGTGGTTTGTTTTGGTAGGAAGAATTAAATTAAGGACATTCCCCAAACAGAAAACTATCAAGGGATATACAACAGGAAGCACTGCTGTTATTTTCAAAGACAGTTGAAACTGTATTATATTAAAAAAAATTTTTTTAACTGTTGTTTTGAAAGCTGAGTACCACAAAGAAATCTTGTTTCTGATTAGGATTGTGTCAGATAGTATCTGACAACTACCTCTTAACGTCTGTTGTTTTAGTTCCTAGAATTAATTTCTACTGTGTATAATGCATTTAAAATCTGTAATTGTCTGTATACTGTAAAATTTTCTATACATTTAGTATCATATACAATTTAATAGTTGAAGTAAATTTTTTTTGATACCTGGAATCGAACTCAGGATCTCGTGCTTGCCAGGCAAGTGCTTTGCTGCTGAGCTATATATCCCTGACCCAAAGTCATTTCATATAATGGCTCTAAATTCTCACTTCAGATAAAATTTAAAATACATTAATAAAATGGCAGAAGCCGGGTGTGGTGGCACATGCCTTTAATCCCAGCCCTTGGGAGGCTGAAGTAGGAGGAGCATTGTGAGTTCGAGGCCAGCTTGGGCTCCACCCTGGGGCTGGGAGTTTGGCTCAGTGGCTTAAGTGCCTGTCTTGACAGGCGCGAGGTTGTGAGTTCGCTCTCCGGTGCCAAATAAAAATAAATAAATAAATAAAATGGCAGAATTCAGCTTTTTTTACTTTTTAATATTTTAAAATTAGCCATAAGAAGATTTTGACCTTTTTTTTTTTTTTGTATTATGGCATTAATAATAAAATCTGACTTTGCAATATGCTTCACATTTTATAATGTATATAATGAAGCTAAATGCCCCCTTTGACTCATGGTCACGAGCATGTTAGGCAAGCACTCTATGCTTGAATTATGTCCCCAGCTCTCATTTATTTTTTAAAAGGATTGTGGAAGGTATAGTATTTACAGTTATAGATTAGAAATTAGCCTTATTAATATTTAGTAACTTCATATCAAAATCACTCAGCTCTAGCTGGGCATGGTGGCGCATGCCTTTAATCCCAGCACTCGGGAGGCTGAGGTAGGTGGAGCGTTGTGAGTTCGAGGCCCACTTGGGCTACAACGCGAGCGCAAGGCTGGCCTGAGCTACATAGTGTGACCCTGCCTCAAAAAAAAAAAAAAAAAAAAAAAAAAACAGGGCTGGGAGTTTGACTCAGTGGCTTAAGTGCCTGCCCTGGCAGGCATGAGGCTGTGAGTTCGATCCCCGGTGCCGCAAAAAAAAAAAATAAAAATCACTCAGCTTTGTTGATGTGAAGTAAAATTAGAACCAATGCTCAATTTTTAAAAAACATATCTGATGCTTTCATTAAAGCTTATGTTTCATGTCTCAAACATAAGCAGAGGTAGAATAGTCTTGAGCACTCATGGACTTCATATTTATCACTCAGCTTTAGCAATTAGTAACGTTTTGAGATAAATATATATATATATATATATATATATATATATATTTTTTTTTTTTTTTTTTTTTTTTTGTGGCACCAGGGATCAAACTCACAACCTCATGCCTACCAGCCAATCTCCCAGCCCTAGTTTCTTGAGGCAGGGTCGCACTATGTAGCTCAGGCCGGCCTTGTTCTCGCGTTGTAGCCCAAGCCAGCCTCAAACTCAGAACGCTCCTCCTACTTCAGCCTCCCGAGTGCTGGGATTAAAGGCGTGTGCCACCATGCCCAGCTAACATTTTGATATTCTTCAAACACAACTTATCTGATCTGTAGTCTTATCCAGCATGTTTTCTATTTTGTAGGGATTTTAAAAAAATTTTATTGTTTTCTTGGTACTGGGGATTGAACTCATGACCTTGTGCTTGCCAGGCAGGCGCTTGTGTCACTGAGCTATATCCCTGGCCTTTTTTTTTTTTTTTTGGGTGGGTGGAGACAGGGCCTTGCTTTGTAATTCAGGCTATCCTTGAACTCACCTGTAGCTGAGGCTGCCCTCAAACTCACAGTGATTCTCCTGCCTCAGCCTCCTGAGTGCTGGGATTACAGGTATGCACCACTATGCCTGTGGAAAATTCTTTTCTAAAAGATAATTTTGAGATATCTCACTGAGTTGCCCAGACTGACCTTGAATTTGAAATCCTCCTGCCTCAGCCTCTTTGGACTAGCTAGGATTACAGATGTGCACCACTACACATGGCTTCTATAGGGAATTCATAATCTTTTGTCTTTGTTAACTAAAGACGATGGATGGTTGGTCTTGGGCCTGTCTTTTTGTAAAATTCTTACTGATGGATTGGTTGTAAAAGGCACATTTTATCAGATTTTAAAATCTCTGGGCCAGGTGAATCCCAGCACTTTCTGAGGCAGGAGGATTGCTGCAAGTTCAAGGCCAGCCTGGGCTGCCTAAGTGAGTTCAAGGCCAGCCTAGACTACACAGAGCGTCAGATAGGAAAAACAAAAAAATCTCCAAAATATGCATCTTAAATTTTATGATAGGCAAATACTTTTTTTTTTTTTTTTTTTTTTTTTTGAGACAGGGTCTCACTACATAGTCCAGGCTGGCCTTGAACTAACTTTGGTAGCCCATGCTGACCCCAAACTCCATCCGTCTTCCTACTTCAGCCTTTGGAGTGCTAGGATAGGCATGTACCACTGTGCCCGGCTAGAAAAATACTGTTGGGTGGCTTTTATTTTTTGTGGTACAGAACATAAGGATGAGGCTTAAAAATGATAGTGTCCTGGATTATATAATAAACAGAGAAGGCAAGGTCTTATAAAGGCACTTCCAGAAGGGACTCTAGGAAACAAATTTCCTTGGCAGCCTAATACATAGAATTGTAATATAGATGGGGTCAGAGTAGTTGTGATCCTCTTTAAGAATATGCAGTTAAGAGATTGGGGATTTAGCTCAGTGGCAAGCACAAGGTCCTATGTTAGATCCCTGATACTACACACACACACAATAAAAAAAGAATATGTAGTTTTGAGGACTAGGATCTTTTTTGTGAGAGTTTAGAGTTGTTACAGAGTAGTATCCTTCAAAACCTGAAAGTTGTAGAAAAATGACTGTTCATGATATCTTATTCTTGGATTTTTTTTTTTTTTTTTTTTGTGGCACCGGGGATTGAACTCACAACCTTGTGCCTGCCAGGAAGGTGCTTAAGGCACTGAGCTAAATCCCCAGCCCTATTTTTTGAGACAGGGTCTCACTATGCAGTTCAGGCTGGCCTTGATCTCACTTTGTAGCCCAGGCTGGCCTTGAACTCACAGTGATCCTTCTGCCTCAGCCTCCTGAGTGCTAGGATTACAGGTGTGCGCCACTACACCTGGCTTAAAAGAAAATAATTTTAAGTGTAAAAGTTAAAACTTTCACAAAGTGATTTAACTATTTAGTGAGAACGTGTCTCAAAATAAAAAATGACTACAAGTATAACTTAGTGCAAAATGGTCCTGCATTCAGTCCACACAATAGATTTGTTTAGCTTTTCATTTGAGAGTGGTGCTGGTCAGTTCATTTCCATAAATACTTGACTTGTACCTGCTCTGTGCCATGTACTATGGTTAGT
Organism: Dasyprocta punctata; assembly: GCA_004363535.1. Lineage (NCBI taxonomy): Eukaryota > Metazoa > Chordata > Mammalia > Rodentia > Dasyproctidae > Dasyprocta > Dasyprocta punctata. Next base: position 31,833 of record RJWM01015434.1, read on the forward strand.
CATGGAGTTACTAAAGTGAGCATGGGTTTCTGTTGTGATGGTAGGGACTTACAGTCTGATGCAGAAGGCGGACTATGCAGTGTGGAAAGGAGTGGCTTCAGCTGGTGAGAAATGTTGCGCAGAACAGCATGGTTAGGGATTCAGTGCCTAGCATCTGGCAGGGCAAGGGCCAAGGCAAGGGGCTACTCTGGAAAGGTGGTTGGAAGAAACTTTTCCAGTGAAGTGACATTTGAAGACATTTGCATGTTGAGAAGAAGCTAGTCCTTTTTTTAAAATTGAGATCTTTTTTATTTTTATACATGTGACAAGATTTTATACCAAGAATATTGTTAAATAGTACAAATTTACATTCATGAGGAATGTTTTTAAAAAAATCAATGAAAACCCCACCTCTTGTGATCTACAATCCCAATATTCTACAGTGTAGGGAAGAAAGGAATCCAAAGCATCTCTCCTAAGAGAAAAGACTTAAAGCTAGTCATTTCTGAGGAGGCATTAATTCGCCACATGTTGTCCTACACAGAAAGTTGTGGTAGCTTCATATACCCAGTAGCAGTTTGGGCCTCTTTCTTCAGCATGCTTCTCATTTCCGCATTTTTTCTCTGCCTAGAATATCCTTTCTCTGTCTTCAAATTTAAATCCTGCGTCATTGACTACACATAATTGCCTTAGCCTCTAGCCATGGTTTTTTTTTTTTTTTTTTGGTGGCACTGCAGATTGAACTCACAACTTTGCGCCTGCATTTAAACCACTGAGCCAAACTCCCGGCCCTGGGTTTTTGAGACAGGGCTGCACTATGTAGCTCAGGCCACCCTTGCGCTCGCGTTGTTGCCCAAAGCTGGCCTCGAACTCACAACGCTCTTCTTAACTCAGCCTCCTGAGTGCTGGGATTAAAGGTGTGCACCACCACTACCAGTTTAGCCATTTAATCTTTTTTTTTTTTTTTTCCAGCACCAGGGATTGAACTCACAACCTCGCGCCTGCCAGGGCAGGCGCTTAAGGCACTGAGCCAAACTCCCAGCCCTGATTTTTTTGAGGCAGGGTCGCACTATGTAGCTCAGGCCGGCCTCGAACTCACAACGCTCCGCCTACCTCAGCCTCCCGAGTGCTGGGATTAAAGGCGTGCCCCACCATGCCTGGCTTAGCCATTTAATCTTTAGACTCCAGTATACTATTGTATCTCCTCTGTACTGCTAAATAGGTACTGTACTTGTTTGTCTCCACCCCATCTTTCCAAGTGGGTAGTAGTTTTTGTGAGGTAAGATCTCTTTAATTTTTTCCAAATATTATTGCTCAGAAGTGAACAGAAATATTTCTTCAAAAATTCTAGGAAAAGCCAGGTGTGGTGGCGCACGCCTTTAATCCTGGCCCTTGGGAGGCTGAGGTAGGTGGAGCGTTGTGAGTTCGAGGCCAGCCTGGGCTACATAGTGCGACCTTGCCTCAAAAAAAAAAAAAAAAAAAAAAAAATAGGGCCAGGAGTTTGGCTCAGTGACTTAAGCGCTTGTCTGGCAGGTGCGAGGCTGTGAGTTTGATCCCTGGTGCCGCAAAACAACAAGAAAAAAAAAAAAATAATTCTAGGAAAAGATCGATGAACATCATTTGTTTTTATCTACTTGGAAAAATGGGCTTAGGGAGGGAAGTCCAGATGGGAGGAGACAGGTAGGAAGTTGAGAAGTAATCACTAGGTGTGGTGGCAAATACCTGTAGCCCTAGCATGTTGGAAGGTAAGGTTGGGGAATAGTAGAAAAGGTAGAACTACTTTTCTGTATTCTTCTTCACCTAGTACACATCTATAAGACTTGTTAGGTTTTACAGTCAAGATTGGGATTAGCAAAGAAAAATCTTTTTATTTCGTTTAATTTTGGGTCCAACTTAGCGGATCATGCATTTTAGGCAAGTGTTCTGCTAATGACCCTTAGCCCCCAGTTCTTAGTTTTTATTTTAAACAAAATAGTGGCATAATTAAAACTCACATCCAGGTTTTCCTGTTATTTCAAGGTGTTTTCCATATTGTATTATGCTTTTCTTGTTTTTAAACTGTGTCATAAAGAGAACACTGAATTTGCATAGATGAGAAATTTTACAAAGGGGATATAACGAGAGTGAGAGTACAAGAAGTGAAGACCAAAGTGTAGGTGATTCGAGCTTTCAGAAATAGCATCGCTGGCACTATATGTGGTGGTGCTTGGCTGTTATCCCAGCAGGTAGAAGGCTGAAGTGGGTGGGTCAGCCAGATCAAGGTCAGACTGGGCTACACAGTGAATATAAGGCAACCTGGACAGAGTAGAGAGACCCCATCTCAGAACACCAGAAAAAAAAGCATTGGTATGTGAGATGAAAGAAATCGCATGTCTGATGTCATGGTCTTGTTCCAGTTTTTCTCCTGCTGGTTTATACTCTTTTCTAGTATTACACTTTAGCATTATTGATGTCCATTGCACTCCTTGCTGTGTTCCTACTATACCTAAATTATTACCATCACATTTGGGTATCTTAGGATAGTGTTGGAAAGCATAAAAAGATAAATGGAACTATTTTGAACAAACCTCAACATTATAATTAAATAAATTAAAGAATTAAAACCAGGTTAAATGAAAACAGAATTGTTGCTCTGATTGAGAGTTTTTTTTTTAATGCAGTGACAGAATTTATTTAAAAGTAAGTGAAGAATGAGGGAGAAACTGGCTGTGTAGAGCGAGTTTGGGCTAAGAAAAAAAGAGAAAAGGACACCCCGGCGAAAGTGGGGCAGTTGCTATGCAGAAAGCCGCAATAACCAAGGCAGTTTTTTTTTCTTTTCTTTCTTTCTTTTTTTTTCTTTGGTGGTACCGGGGATTAAACGATCAAATTCTCAACCCCACTGAGCCAAACTCCCAACCCTATTTTTGTTTTTGAGCCAGAGTCACACTATGTAGCTCAGGGTGGCCTTGCTCACTTTGTAGCCTGAGCCGGCCTCGAACTCACAACGCTTCGCCTACCTCAGCCTTCCGAGTGCTGGGATTAAAGGTGTACGCCACCATGCCTGGCTTAACCAAGGCAGTTTTAAACAGAAAAGTGTTGGGGTTAATATTAAGGAAGATTTTTTTGGGGAGTGAGGATGACACTGGGGGTTGAATACAGGGTCTCATGTATGTTAAGGCAAGCACTCTACCACTGAGTCACATCCCTAGATTTATTTATGGTGTTTATTTTGAAGTTTGAGTTTGATAAAAGTTCTTATTACCTTTTTTTTTTTTTTTTTTTTTTTTTTTGTGGCACCGGAGATCCAACTCACAGCCTCATGCCTGCCAGACAGGCGCTTAAGCCACTGAACCAAACTTCCAGCCCTAGTTTTTTGAGGCAGGGTCACACTGTGTAGCTCAGGCTGGCCTTGTGCTCACGTTGTAGCCCAAGCCGGCCTCGAACTCCCAACGCTCCACCTACCTCAGCCTCCTGAGTGCTAGGATGAAAGGCGGGCGCCACCGCACCCGGCTAAAAGTTCTTATTATCTAATTAAGTCACATTTCTCTAGGAATTCATGTTCTCAAGCATGCTTCCTTCTCCCCTACTATCCATTATGATTTTGCAGGTGACACTGCTGCTCAGGAATGCTTTTGAACGTCTCTGTTGTTTATTGACAGAGGGATTAGAATTTGTTTTCTTACACAGTTTGTTAATGATACTCTCCCAGAAAAATGGTTGAGCTATAATTCCAAGGAGGAATATGTAAAACTTTCGGCTTGGAAAAAGAAAGCCTGCAGTGCATATAGACATGTGTATCATACCAAGGCACTATTACCAGCATTTCCTGCTATTAGGCCAATTCAGGATGAACAAGAGAAGACATTTTCTTTCACAAAACAATCTTCCGTTTGCTTTAGTGAGTTGTCTTAGTGGTACCTTTGTTCTCATCCTTGGGATACTTTTTTTTTTTTTTTTTTGGGTACCGGGGATTGAACTTACAACCTGGTGCCTGCTGGGCAGGCACCTAGGACACTGAGCTAAATCCCCAGCCCTATTTTTTGAGATAGGGTCTCACTATGCAGTTCAGGTTGGCCTTGAACTCACTTTGTAGCCCAGGCTGGTCTTGAACTCAGTGATCCTCCTGCCTCAGCCTCCCGAGTGCTGGGATTATGCCCAGCTCATCCTTGAGATTCTTGAAACCTTGAAAAAACTCCTGTCTTGTCCCTCTCCATACTTAGTTCCACTTAGTTAATAATTATTGAGAGACAGTTATTGAAAGAATGTTGAGCTGCATAAAAAGACCTGTTCACATTTGTGTTCCATTGTCTGTCATTAGTTTGTTCTTAGGGAAAACATTTGGTCTTTCTAAGTCTGTTTTGCACACTTGTAGAAAGATAATGTTAGAATTGATTTCAGAGGTCCTTCTCATGTTTAAAATGCTTTTCTTTAGTACTCTGGTTTAACTTTCATTTCCTTTCTCCTTCCTCTTCTAATTCAAGCCCGGTGTTGTTATTCTCGGGTTGTAGTAATAGCCTCTGTTGCTTTCCTGGTCTCTTCGTGTCAAGTCATCTGGTAATAGTAATGCCTCTAAACATAGATTTCATCATGTCATATTTCTGTCCAAGTAGTCTTTTTTTTTGAGGGGGGGGTCTTTCTGAGACAGCATGCTCCTCCTGCCTCACTATGCTGTTCAGGCTGGCCTTGAGCTCCCTTTGCAGCCTAGGCTGGTCTCAAACTCACAACGATCCTCCTGCCTCAGTCTCCCAAGTGCTGGGATTACAGGCATGTGCCACCATGCCAGGTCAAGTAGTCATTCTTTACCTGCAGAGTAAATTCTGTGTAAGACTCATTTTTATAATCTTTCACAGTATAGTTAGTGATTGCAAACTAGTAGTTTCTAGACCAGAAGAATTCTATATCCTGTTGTTGTGTGTGTGTGGGTGTGTTTTTGGTTTTCCTGAGATGGGATGTTGCTCTATAGTTCAGGTTGATTTCCCAGATCTTTATCCTCCTGCCTCAGTCTCCTGAGTACTGGGGTTATAAGTGTGTATCATTACACCTGGCCTATATCCTACTTTCTCAGCATCATTTTCCCCATCCTCTACTAGAAATCACCTGGTTCTAGTTAAGTTGCTCCTGTTCGTCTTCCACGTACGAAGTATTTATTTTCCTCTTGAAACATTTGTGCTATTTCCTGCCTATTTTATTAATTATTATTATTGTTGTTGTTGTTGTTGTTATTTTTGATGACAGAGTCTTACTGTGTAGGCTGATCTTGAACTCACCAGGTAGTCCAGGCTGGCCTAGAACTCATGGCAGTCCTCCTATCTCAGCCTCCCAAGTGCTAGGATTACAGATGTGTACCATATCAGATGTGCCTTTATTTCTGTGTAAATCATTTTTACTTCTCCTGTAAATCTTCCCTAACATACTGATACCAGTAGAGGTAGCTTGCTTGCTTGCTTTCTTTTCTTTTTTTTTTTAAAGAAGTCTTCATTGAGTTTATATCCCAGAGTAGGCAATACAAAAAATAAGTTCTTTGACAATTTAACTTTTTTTTTTTTTTGAGACAGGGTCTCGCCATGCAATTCAGGCTGGCATTGAGCTCACTCAGTAGCCCAGGCTGGTCTTGAACACAAAACGATCCTCCTGCCTCAGCCTCCTGAGTACTGGGATTATAGGTGTGTGCCACCATGCCTGGCTTGACAACTCGCTTTCTATAAACATCTTACTTGATCCAGTCAGTGTTCTTGAAGTACTTGAGAAAAGTACTTGAGAGTACTTGAGAGATGAAGTGAATTTCTTAGGGTCACATAGGTAATAAATTAAGGTAAAAGGAAGTCTTCTAACTTGCCATTGTGTCCAGTTGATTGTATTTTGATACTATACCAAATATTCTTCAAGACCAAGAGGATAAAGCATAAAATGTGAATGTTATATAGTATACATTACCTCCCTGCTTCTAGACTTAAACCTTGCCCACAATTGAGTGTCCCTCTTTCATACTGCTTTCTATGTATTTGTGTACATGTGGGTGTACTACATACTCAGTCCTTTTTTATTTGAGACAAGGTCCTGCTATCACCAAGTTGCCTAGTTTGAACTCAGACTCGTGTTCCTCCTGCCTCAGCCTCCCAAAGTTCTGGGATTGCAGGTGTGCTCCATCATGCCCAGTTAGTGTGTTTTTAATCAAATGACATTTTATTGTTTGAATTTCTTTTTTCATTTGTCATGTCGTAGAGAGGTCTCCATACCAGTGTACATTTTGTTTGTTTGCTTTTTTTTTTTCTTTTGAGACAGGGTCTCTCTAGTTCAGCCTGGCCTTGAACTGTTATGTACGCCAGTGTGGCTGTGAAGTGTGGTGATCATCTTGCCTCAGCCTCCTGAGTGCTGAGATTACAAACATACACCATCATGCCCAGCTCAGCAGTCTACATTTGAAAAAAAAAATGCTTGTATAACATTTTATATCTTTGTTTCTGTTTTTGATATGTAGTATGATAAAAAATTTTATATGTACATCTTTGATTTGCACTACTGTAACAACATTTTTATTTCTCCCAGTACTGGAGGTTGACCCCCAAGAGTGCTGAGATGTCTTCCCATGGGGAAAGTTATGAGTCTGAATTTAGGTTTTTGAATATATATAGCCAGGATTTTTTGCTAGAATTTTTTTTGAGACAGGAAGGGTCTTGCTAAGTTGTTCAGGTTGGCTTTGAACTTGGGCCCTTCCTGCTCTTCCTGTAGCTAAGATTATAAGCAAGTACCATTGTCCATAGCTTCATTTGTTGGTTTTGATGTGAAATTTGCATAAGCCTCTGTTCGTATTGCTTAAATTTTTTTCTCCAAAATTAAGGTGGTTTCACTGATTTTTTTTTTTCCTGGTTGTAAGAAAAATACATGCTCATTGCATATAATTTAACCAGCACCAAAAATTTAAAACAGATAAAACTCATAACAGTGTGTATTTCTGGATCACAAAAGTGGCATTTTGTTACACAAGGGGAGATCAAAATATACAGTGACTTTAAATTTTTTTCCTTTTCTCATGTCTTTTTCTTTTTTTCTTTTCTTTTTACTTTAAAGAGGCTAAAACTAAGGAAAATAAAACAATAAAACCAATCAAAGTAAACCAGTGTAAGTGATAAAGGACTTCAAGACCTTACAAAACCAACAGTAGTTACCGTAATGTCTTTTGTTGTCTTCAGAATAGCTGCAGATACCTTCTGACATAGTAAATATCAAACAGAACAGAATAGAAACAATAAAAACAAAACAATGAATGCAGTAAAGGACTTTAAAACAAGCCAATAGTAAATCCAAAATGGCTACCATAATGTCTTGTGATTTTTCAAATAGCTGCTCATGCATTCGGATTTAACATAATCAAAGAAAACAAAAGAATAAAACTCAACCCCCACAAAACAGTGAAAATGATAATGGTTTCTCTCCCGGAATCGCTTCCTGGTGAGGCCTGGTTCTCTCCCTCTGCAGTCCGTGCGTGGTGATGACTCACAGAGGCTTGGGTGTGGCTCTCCCCACTCCAGCAGCAGCCTGGGCATGGTTTCCAGGCAGGGGATCACCTCCCAGGTGAGAGTGAGACCTGATTCTCTCCCCCTGCATTGGAGAATGGCGCTGACTCACAGAAAGGATTGGATGTGGCTGTCCCCACTCAGGCAGCAGCCCATGCATGGCTTGGGTGTGGCTGTCCTCCTGACTTTAAATTTTTAAAATTGTATCATAGTAAAGATACATTGCCATTAATTTCAGAATCCTCCCCTTCACTTTGAAAGCTTACTCCATCTTTGTTGCCATTTTTTGGTTGGTTGGTTTTGGAGACAGGGTCTCCCTAGGTATTCCAGACTGGCCATAAACGCCTGGTGATTCTCCTACCTCAGTCTCTGGAGTGCTGGGATTACAGGCATGCACACCCATGTCCAACTTGTTGCCATTTTCTGAAGCAGTTCTGGAAGTCCTTTTCTTGTATCTTCATGAGGCGTGATAAAAATGCACTGAATGCTGCTGCCTACTACCATCTAGTAGAAATGCAGGTTCATAAAAACATTTTGGCTGGGCATGGTGGTGCATGCCTGTAATCCCAGTTCTCAGGAGGCTGAAGAAGGAGGATCACCAACAGTTCATGAGAGTTCAAGGCCACCCTCAGCTACATAACAAGGCCAGTCTGGACTACATAGTGAGACCCTGTCTCAAAAAAACAAACTAAATCTGGTGTCCTCACTCACCTTTTTCACCATATTTAGTGCCATGAAATTTCTGGGTTTTCCTCAAAGTCAAAAATGACTATATAGGGTAAAAGTTTTCAATTGATTATGGACGTGGCAGCATGCCAGTGCAATTTTGGACATGCAGGAGGACTTCCAGAACTGCTTTACAAAATGTCAAGAATGGTGAGATGAGTGTGTTTAAAGTGAGGGGGCATGTTTTCGGGGGCATTAATGGCAGTGTGTCTTTTACTGTAACAATTTTAAAAAATTTAAATATGGCTGTATGTTTCAGTCACATCTTGTAGGTCTCTGCCACTTTATCCCCCTCCCCTTTTTTTTCGTTGCTGCTGTTTGTTTTTGAGAAAGGTTCTTGATATGTAGTTCAGACTGACTTTGAACTCACTGTGTAGACCAGGCTGGCCTCAAACTCAAGGGATCCTCGTGCCTCAGCCTCCTAAGTGCTGGGATTACAGGTGTGTGTCACCATGCCTTGGCCTCTTTTTTCCCCTAGTTAACAAGATTTTTTAAAAAAAATTTTCGAGGCTGAGGTAGGTGGAGCGTTATGAGTTCAAGGCCGGCTTGGGCTACAACACGAGCACAAGGCCGATCTGAGCTACACAGTGCGACCCTGCCTCAAAAAACTAGGCCTGGGAGTTTGGCTCAGTGGCTTAAGCCCCTGTCTGGCAAGCGTGAGGCTGTGAGTTCGATCCCTGGTTTCACACACCCAAAAAAAATAAATAAAAAAAAATAAATTTCGTACCCTCTGAGGTGCAAAAGAAACATCACTTTAATGGCTACATAATTTGTCCTTGTGTGGCTATTTTGTAGTTGAATCAAACTCCTGGGAGCCTCTTAAAATTTTTCTTTCTTTCATAAGAAAAGTTATTAAATTTTATTGTCCATTTATCTTTTGTGTATTTATTGTGTTTCTTTAAGTTCTTAGAATTTCTAGTTAAATTTGTTTAATATTTTATGGGTTGTGCAGAGCCTTTCTGCTCTAAAAGGAGAGAAAACTAAGAAATAAATTGTTTTCCTAATGAGGATTAAGATCATTCACTTTCAGAAATTCAAAAGCAAAATGATAAAAAGGCACTTAACAGAACCAACTTTGTTAAAGAGAAAAGTAGAATGGACTGCTGTGGGGTTTTGAGAGATGGTATCAGGATTACGTGTAGTTAACTGCTAAAGAGTTCACGGAGACTGGGCATGGTGGTGCACATCTCTAATTCCAGTACTTGGGAGGCTGAGGTAGGAGAGTTACCATGAGTTCAAGGCCAGCCTGGACTGTCTAGTGAAACCTTGTCTCAAAGCAAAAACAAAAACTAGTTCATGGAGTAGAATTGAAATTATTCAATTAAAAATTAAAATTATTTTTTTTACCTACATTCTAAGGATGCCTGTTAATTAAAATGGAGTACGAGAATAACCCCTTTAATCCCAGCCCTCAGGAAGCTAAGGCAGGAAGATCTCTGCAAGTTCAAGACCAGCCTGAACTCTTTAGTAGGTTCAAGGCTATCCTGGGCAATGCAGCAGCATTTTGTCTCAGACAACAAAAAGGAATAAACTTGTGGAAAGAATTTAATTATGAAGTAAATCATTTGTTAAATTTTTTAAATTTATTTTTTGAGGCACCAGGGATCAAATTCATAACCTTGCACCTGCCAGATAGGTGCTTAAGCCACTGAGCTGAACTCCTGGCCCTGGTTTTTTTTTCTTTTTGAGGTAGGGTCACACTTTGTAGCTCAGGGCGGCCTTAAACTCACAACGCTCCTCGTACCTCAACCTCCCGAGTGCTGGGATTAAAGGTGTGCGCCACCACACCCGGCTTCTTGTTAAGTTTTAGAACCTGAAACTTCCTATGGCTTTTATCACAAATAATCTTTTTTTTTTTTTTTTTTTTGTACTGGTAATCGAACTCAGGACCTCAAGATTGCCAGGCAGGTGCCGTGCCATTGAGCTATATCCCCGGCCCACAAGTAATTGTTTTAAATTGGAATAAATGATCAGCCATTTTGTTCAGTTTCACTTAATTGAAAAGAGAATCAGCAGCTGAAGCAAATGGTCCCATGTGGTGTTGGAAGCACTGAAATACATTAGTGAGGGCTGGGGATTTAGCTCAGTGGCGTGAGTGTCTGCCTGGCAGGCTTGAGGTTGTAAGTTCGATCCCTGGTAGGAAAAAAAAAATAGATGACATACATTAGTGAGCTGTGGTCAGAGTGGAAATAACAGAAAGAAGGTTAGAGGCTCTGACTGGTTGCTTTGTGGGGGTCACAGCGTGGTTCTGTTGGCAGTTAATGTATAGGTCACTTAGGATCATAGAGAATGTTAACTGAGTCATGCTTTGCACTCACTTTTTTTTTTTTTTTTGTCTTTTTGAGACAGGGTCTCACTATGCTGTTCAGGCTCTCCTTGAGCTCACTTTGTAACCTAGGCTGGTCTTGAATTTGCAAAGATCCTCCTGTCTCAGCTTCTTGAGTGCTGGGATTACAAGTGTGCACTATTATCTGGCTTGCATCCGCTTTTAATGGCAGGTGGTTGTTGGGGTTTTTGTTTTGTTTTGGTTTGTTTTGTTAAATTGTTAAATTTTAAATATTCCTCTTGTTACCAGAGTAGATGCTAAGTCATGATAGCATGGGCGAATAAAAATAGATGACTGGCATCTAGAATTCTAAAAGTGAACCTTGCTCCACATACTATACCTGCTAGGTGCCAGAAAGAAGAGCACCAAAGACATTCCAAGCAAAAATGCCTTCTTTGTTGAAGCTAGGCCCTTGCTCCTAGGGTATTGGCTCCCAGGTTCCTGTGTTAATAAGCAAGACTAAAGTTGTAAGAGCTCAGGATAGAACTCAAGTATTCTGCCTCTGAGAAGAGAGGAAAACAAAGGGAAAAAGAGGTTTAAATAGGAAGGAATGGAGTCTAAGCAAAAATTCTCTTCTTTGCTTAGAGGCCAGGAGCCTTCGTTTCAGAAGCTGAGCTGTAGGTATGTGATGCGTAGAACAACCAGTGCTCACCCTTGTGGAGCTGACATTTCAGTGAGTTTCTTGTTCTTTCCTGCCCATATTCCACCTCAAGATCTTCCAACTCTGCTCTCACTAACTCAGCCCTGACTACAGTGGTATAATTGTGTCCTTTTATTTGTTATGTTGTGCTTGGTGTCAGACCCAGGGCCATGTGCGTAGCCTGCAAGTGCTCTATCCCTGGCTGTTGCTAGCCTTTGTTCTTAAACTACACAGTTGGTTTTCCTTGGCTGGTTGCATGATGTAAATTTAAGTTGGGGAGAGAAGTGTGTTCCTGTCAGAGACAGAGATGTTCAGGTGAAACAGGCAAAGTTTATATTACTTGAAAGTATTTGTGGAAAACGCATTGGACATGTAGTTACAGGATAAAGGTAAGGGAACTGATAAAAAGCTTTGGGATAGCTACAGTACAGAATGCTTTTTTTGAGGTACGGTATTATGGGAGATGATTGTAAAATACTGTTGGAACTCGTTGGAACTGGAATGGTAAAATGGAAGAAAATGGTAGTCTAGGAATCAGTCTGACCAGGTTTTGTAGTAAGGACTCTTAACAAGCCATTCTTTTTTTCTGTAAAGAGAATGAGAATGAAACTAGATTGGTTAATATTTCCCCACCCTGCACACTAAAAACACCTAGGAGTGTTGGGCTGATGGCATACTCCTGTAATTCCAGCACTCCAGGAGGCTGAGGCAGAAACATCCAAGTTTGAGCCCAGCCTGGGCGACTTACAGACTTAGGGAAATCCGTCTCAAATGAATGAATGAACGAACGAATGAGCAAACAAGCAAGCAAACGAACAGTTGGCTGGCTGGTGATGTAGGCTGAGTTCACACTTCAGTGTGGTGAAAAAAGTGTTGAAGGTTTTTTTTTGTTTTTGTTTTTTTAGTGTTTCTGAGACAGAGTCTTGCTCTGTAGCCCAGGCTGACCTTGAATTTACCAGTCCTCCTGCCTCAGCCTCCCAAGTGCTGGGATTACAGACGTCTGTCATCACACCCACCTAGCGTTTAAATTTTTTTCTACTGCTTTTTCTTAATAAGTGTTGCTTAGTGAGCAGCTTGGAGTTTCTGCGCATCTCTTGGAAACTTCAGTTGCTGTTTACTGTCACTGGAAAAAATCTTCTGTTTGCTAAATTACAGAGTATGACTGGGAATAAGCGCTCGGGCCTGGAAAAAAAAATAACAGCATGCTCAGCATAGTGTTTTAAAACATTTAGGGCAATGAGAATTTTTTTTTGTGTGTGTGTGTGTGTGTGTGTGTGTGGCACTGGGGGATCGAACTCATAACTTCACACCTGTCAGGCAAGTGCGTAAGCCGCTGAGCCAAACTACCGGCCCTAGTTTTCTGAGACAGGGTCGCACTATGTAATTCAGGCCGGCCTCACTCACGTTGTAGCCCAAGCCACCCTCAAACTCACAACGCTCCTCCTACCTCAGCCTCCCGAGTGCTGGGATTAAAGGGGTGTGTTGTCAGGCCCGACTAATGATAAATTTTTTTTCTTTTTGGTACTGGGAATCAAACTCAGGACCTTGTGCCTGCCAGGCATGCACTGTGCTACTGAGCTTATTAATGGCTTTTTGTGTGTGTGTGTGTGCAAAGTAAGAAATTAACATTGGCACTTCATTAAATAAAATACAGAACTGTATTCATATTTCACCTGGTTTCCATTAATGCCCTGCTTGGTTTTTTTTTTTCCCCAATCAGATTTTATTGGTACCTTTTAGGTATATATAATCACATTCATCACAGAGAATTTGTACCTGCACATGATTTAACTTGTTTCTTTTTTTTCCCCAACCCCCTCCCCTCCCCTCAATCCCTCCTCCCCTCCCCATTTACAAAAGCTTTGTTTCCATATTTCCCTCTTTTCTCATTATTTTTACTTTTCTCTTCTTCCCTTTTCCCCTCTCCCTCCCTTGTTCCCCTTCTAATTTGAACATTTTCTTCCTATTTCACAATACCTATTACACATTTTGGTTCTTATTTACACTTTCAGTTTCTCACATCAGAGAAACAATGTGGTATTTACACCTGTGTCTGATTTATTTCACTTAAGAATATCGTGTCAAGGTGCATCCACTTACCTAGAAGTGTCTCAAGCTTATCCCTCTTTTTGGCTGGCTATTACTCCATTGTATAAAAAAACCTGCATCTTCTTTACCCATTCACCAATTGTTGGGTATTTGGGCTGATTTGGCTATTAAAAAGTGCTGCTGTAAAGATGAGTGTGCATATATTGCTGTGCTATATACTTTAATTTTTTGGAAAGATACAAGAAGGAATAACCAGGTCAAATGGTTAGTCCTAGTTTTTTTGCAGAATCTCCGCACTGATTTCAATAGTGGTTGTGCCAAGAAGATTCTTACAAAAAAGAAACAAAACACAAGCTTTCTTTTCAGTGAAGGTGAATTACTAGTGTAAATGAAAGAAATTGGCATATGTATTTTAACATTTTTATTTATTTTATTTATTTTTATTTATTTATTTTTTTACGGCACCGGGGATTGAACTCACAACCTCGCGCCTGTCAGACAGGCCCTTAAGTCACTGAGCCAAACTCCCAACCCTGGTTTTTTGAGACAGGGTAGCACTGTGTAGCTCAGGTCGGCCTTGCGCTCGTGTTGTAGCCCAAGCTGGCCTCGAACTCACAACGCTCTTCCTACCTCAGCCTCCCGAGTGCTGGGATTAAAGGCGTGCGCCACCACGCCCGGCTTATTTTAACATGTTTAAAACAGCAGAACCTCTAAGTTGAAGTAAGTAAACTTCTCCCTACTTCCTGTTTCTCTCCTAGTTTGCTCTTTGTTTGTACACATATTGTTTCTCTTTTTTGGGGGGAAGGGGAGTGTGTTTTGAGACAAGGTCTCACTGTTTAGTGCAGGCTGGCCTTGAGTTCAACTGTGTAGCCCAGATGGCTGAGAACTCATGATGATTCTCCTCCCTCACCCTCCAGAGTGCTGGGATTACAGGCACGTACCACCACGCCCAGCTGTATTATTTCTCATATAAGAGAAATAATGCAGGGGCTGGGAGTTTGGTTCAGTGGCTTAAGCGCCTGCCTGGCAGGCGTGAGATGGTGAGTTGGATCCCTGGTGCCGCAAAAAAATAAAATAAAATAAAAATAAATAATGCAATATTGAGCTTGTGTGTGTGCCTCTATTTCTTGGTTTATTTTAAGACAGAGTCTCACTTTGTAGGCCAGGCTGGCTTTGAACTGGCAGCTATCCTCCTGCCTCTCAGCCTCCCAAATACTGGGATTATAGGCATGTGCCTCCATCTCCGGCATCTGCCTTATTTCCTTGAGGGAAAACTTTAGGGGCATTAGTTGTACTTTTCTGTTAACTCCTGTATGTAATTAAAAAAATCGTGTAAAATAGTTTTATAGAGGAATACTGCTTTTTAACATTAATCATAAAATCTCAGCGTTAAAAGGAAAAATACAAGGTATCAGATTTAATTTTCTGAGTATCCTGGATAAGTTATTGGCAAAGCTGTATTTGAACGTGTTATCTGGGGACTCAGTAACAAGAAATCTTCTTCCGTCTTTACTTACAAGGCTTTAATAATTAAAAATTTTCTTTTAACATTGAAAGAGTTAACCCAGCTCTTTAGTGACCTTTGGAACCATAATAAAACAAATTTATTTCTTCTTGTTAATGAGAAGTTTTTCAAATATCGATCGATCGATACTTGGTTTCACATCTTGATTTTTCACTTTATTTAATTACCTGGGGGTTTTTTTAAAGAATCATTTCTTTTTTTCCCATTTTTTAAAATCAGTGCGTATTGGTTATTCAGAATAATGGGCTTCATTCTGCAGATTTGTACATGCCAGTTAAATACCTCAGCTATCCCCCGCCCCCTCCTGTTCTATCCTCTCACATAGGCTCATAGTTTTTAAGAGGTGGTTCAGTGTGTATTGTTCCTACTTATCTCTGCATCACAACCTCCCATTTCCTTTTTTTTTTTTTTATCTCTTTTAGATTTCACATCTTAGAACATGCAATACTTGGTTTTATTTATTTATTTTTTTAATTCGGGAATAGTAATGGCTCCTGAGAGACAGAAAGGGTCTTGAATGGTTGCCCAACACTTGTCATTTTGACTTTTTGTCTACTTTTCTTTCATTCATTTATTCATTGGCTTTTTTTGCATCAGGGTCTTACCATGTTGGCTGTGTTGGCCTTGAATGCTAGGTAATCCTGCCTCAGCCTCCTGAGTGTTGGAATTACAGACATGCACCCCTACACCTGGCTCCTGACTGACTGACTTCTGATTCTTAGGTTTTTCTGTACATGACATTTTCTTTGTGTATTCCTTTGATGGGCACCTAGGCTGGCTCCATACCCTGGCTGTTGTATATTGTGCTGTGTGGTATTGTATATTGTATGTTGTATAAAATGAGTGTGAAGTTTCCCTACAGTATGCTGACTTTAACTCCTTCAGGTGTGTACCAAGGAGTGTGGAACTGGATCAAATAGTAGATCTAGTTTCAGTTTTTGAGGAACTTCCTGTTGGTTTCCATAGTGGTAATTTACATTCCCACCAGCAGTGTAAAGGGGTTCTTTTTTCTCTGCATCCTCACCTGCATGTGCTTTTTGTGTTTTTTAATTTAATTTAATTTAATTTTATTTTTTTTTTTGCGGCACCGGGGATTGAACTCACAGCCTTGCGCCTGCCAGGGCAGGCGCTTAAGCCACTGAGCCAAACTCCCGGCCCTGGTTTTTTGAGGCAGGGTCGCACTATGTAGCTCAGGTCGGCCTTGCGCTGCGTTGTAGCCCAAGCCGGCCTCGAACTCACAACGCTCCGCCTACCTCAGCCTCCCGAGTG